>JAULAV010008268.1:0-19808 GCA_030789695.1 Scilla litardierei | reverse complement strand
AATGATTCTTATCTTCCAGAAAATGTAGAAAATAGCCCCGAGCTCAGAAAAATCCGGCAAACTGTCCTTTGGAATCGGGCAATCGCCATCATCAATTGGAATATACGAGAGACAACATTAGGCCAAAATATCATATCATTTAATAAAAAGATCGACATCTTCAACTCGAAAATAAGAGAAGACAAATTTAGGCTAGAAAAATCATATCAATAAATAAAAAGATCCATATCATTCATAAAATGTGGAAAATAGCACCAAGCTCAAAAAATAATATATAAAAATACTTTCAGTTGAAGATGGCGATATCCCGGTTACAATGGACATTTTTATAGATAAAGATGTTGATTTCCCAGTTCCAAATTTTGTCTTCTCTTATATTTCAATTGAAGATAGCGATTTCTCGGTTCTAACGGACATTTTTGCCTAATTTTGTCTTCTCTGATATCATTTAATAAAACATTCCATATCTTCCAAAAAATGTGGAAAATAGCCCGAAGCTCAGAAATATCTGCAAAAATTTCTGTTGGAATCGAAAGATCGCCAACCTCAACTGGAAAATAAGAGAAGAAGAATTTAGGTTATAAAAATCATATCATTTAATAAAAAGATCCATATCTTCCATAAAATGTAGAAAATAGCCTGGAGCTTAGAAAATTCCGCAAAAATGTCCGTTGGAACTAGGAGATCTCCATCTTCAACTTAAAAATAATAGAAGACAAACTTAAGCTACAAAAATCATTTCATTTATTAAAATAATTCATATTTTCCATAAAAAATAAAATATCACCGAGCTCAGAAAATTCGCAAAAATGTCCGTTGGAACCGGGAGTCCGCTAAGTTCAACTGAAAAATAAGATAAGAAAATTTTGGCGATAAAAATCATATCATTTAATATAAAGATTCTTATTTTCCATATAATGTAGAAAATGTCCCGGAGCTCAGAAAAATCCGCAAAAATATTCGACAGAATCGGGAGATCGCTAAATTTAACGAAAAAAGAGAAGAAAAAAATTAGGCCAAAAAAGCATATTACTTAATAAGATGATCGATATCTTACAGATAATACAGAAAATTGCCCAGAGCTCAGAAAAATACGCAAAAATATCCGTTGGAACCAGGAGATCGCCATAATCAATGAAAAAAATTAGAAAATGTGAAAAATAACACCAAGCTCAAAAACATATCATTTAATAAAACATTCCATATCTTCCAGAAAATGTGGAAAATAGCCCGGAGCTCAAAGATATCTGCAAAAAATAAGATATGACAAAATTAGGCCATAAAACATATCATTTAATATAAAGATCCATATTTACCAGAAAATGTGAAAACCAACACCAATCTCAAAAAAAATCCGAAAAATTTCCGGGAAGGGAGATCGCCACCTTCAATTTAAAAATAAGAAAAGGAAAAATTAGTCCAAAATCATATAATTTTATAAAAAGATTCATATATTCCTGAAAATGCAGAAAATATTCCTGAGCTCAGAAAAATCCGCAAAAATTATTTGTTGGTACCGGGAGATCGAAATCTCCAACTGAAAAATAAGAAAAGACAAAATTAGGCCAAAAAATCATATCATTTAATAAAGAGATTCATATCTTTAGGTAAATATTGAAAATAATCCTGAGCTCAGAAAAATTTGCAAAAATGTCTTTTGGAACCGGGAAATCGCCATCTTCAACTAAAAAATAAGAGAAGACAAAATTAGATCAAAAATCCTATCATTTAATAAAAATATAAATATCCTCCAGAAAATATAGAAAATAGCCCCGACCTGAGAAAAACCCCCAAAAAAATTCGTTGGAACCAGGAGATCGTCATTTTCAGCTGAAAAAGAATAGAAGCCAAAATCAGACAATAAAACTCATATCATTTAATATAAAGATACATGTCTTACAAAAATATAGAAAATAGCTTCGAGATCAGAAAAGTCCGCAAAAAATTCCGTTAGAACCAGAAGGTCTCCATCTTTGAGTGAAAAAGAAGAGAAGACAAAATTAAACCAAAAATAATATCATTTAATAAAAAGATCCATAACTTTTAGAAAATGGAGAAAATATTTTCGAGCTCAGAAATTTTTTCAAAAATGTCCATTGGAACCGGGAGATCGCCATCTTCAACTGAAACATAAGAAATGATAAAATTATGCTAAAAAGTTCACAACATTTAATATAAATATCCACATCTTAGAGAAAATGAAGAAAATAGCCCGGAGCTCAAAAAATCCGTAAAAAGTTCTTGGAACTAGGAGATCAGCATCTTCAACAAAAAAATTAAGAGAAGACAAAATTAAGCCAAAAATCATATAATCTAATAAAACGATTCATATCTTTTAGAAAATGCAGAAAATATCCCCGTACTCAGAAATATCCGAAAAATGTCCGGTTGAAGTGATAGATCGCCATCTTCAACTGAAAAATTAAAGGACAAAATTAGGCCAAATATCATATCATTTAATAAAAAGATCCTTATCTTCCAGAAAATACAGAAAAAAGCCCCTAACTTAGAAAAATCAGCAAGAATGTATGTTGGAACCGGAAGATCACCACAACTGAAAAATAAGAGAAGACAAACTTAGGCAATAAAAATCATCTCATTTAATAAAAAGGTCCATATCTTCCACAAAATGTCGAAAATAGGCCTGACCTCCAAAAAATCAAAAAAGTTGTCCGTTAGAACCGGAAGATCGCCATCTTCAACGGAAAATAAGAGAAGATAAAAAATTAGGCCATAAAAATCATATCATTAATATTTTCAAGAAAATACAGAAAATAGCTACGAGCTAATAAAAATCCGTAAAAATGTCTGTTGGAACCAGGAGAACTCCATCTTCAACAGAAAAATAAGAGAAGACAAAATTAGGCCAAAAATTATATCATTTGATAAAAAGATCCACAACTTTTCGAAAATTTAGAAAAATTGCCCCGAGCTCAAAAAATCCGCAAAAATGTCTATTGGAACATGGAGATCGCCAGTTTCAACTTAAAAATAAGAGAAGACAAAATTAATTTATAAAAATCATATCATTTAATAAAAACATTCACATCTTACAGAAAATTTAGAAAATAGACCGGAGCTCAAAAAAATCCGCACAAATGTCCATTGGAATAGGGAGATCGCTATCTTCAACTGAAAAGTAAAAGAAGACAAAATTAGGCCATAAAATCAAATCTTTTGATATAAAGATCGATATCAAGAAATTACAGAAAACAGACCCGAGAGCTGAAAAATCTGCAAAAATATCCGTTGGAACCGGGCAGTCGCCCTCTTCAACTAAAAAAATAAGAGAAGAAAAAATTAGGCCATAAAATTATATCATTTAATATAAAGATCGATATTTTCCAAAAAATGTACAAAAATGCCCCGAGCTCTGAAAAATCATCAGTCAGTTGGAACCGGGAGATCGCCATCCTCAACTTAAAAAAAGAGAAGACAAAATTAGGCTATAAAATCATATCATTTAATAAAAAGGTACATATCTTTCATAAAATATAAAAATAGCACCGAGCTCAGAAAATTCTACGTGAATAAAATGTAAAAAAATAGCCCGAACTCAAAAAAGTGTGCAAAAAATGTCCGTTGGAACTGGGAGATCGCTATCTTCAACCTAAAACTATTGCTATAAAAATCATATCATTTAATTAAATGATCCACATCTACTATAAAAATTAGAAACTAACCACTCGCTCAAAAACTCAGCAAAAATGTCCGTTGGAACCGGGAGATCGCCATCTTCAACTGAAAAATAAAAGAACACTAAATTGGGCCAAAACTAATATCATTTATTAAAATATCCATATCTTCCAGAAAATGTAGAAAAAAGCCTCGAGCTCAGAAAAATACGCAAAAATGTCCGTTGGAATCAGGAGATCGCCGAACTCAAAATTAAAAGAAGACAAAATTAAGTCAAAAAATCATACCATTTAATAAAAATATCATATCTTCAAGAAAATGTATAAAATGACCCCGAGCTCTGAAAAGTCCGTGAAAATGTTCGTTAGAACCAGGAGATTTCCATCTTCAACTGAAAAATAAGAGAAGAAAAAAATTGGGTGTAAAATCATATTTTTAATCTAAATATACACATCTTACAGAAAATATAGAAAATAGCGCTAAGCTCATAAAAGTTCGCAAAAAAGTCAGTTAGAACCCGTAGATCGCCATCTTCAACAGAAAAATAAGAGAAAACAAAATTAGGCTAAAAATCATATCATTTAGTAAAAGATACATATCTTTCAGAAAATGTCGAAAATAGCCCCAAGCTTAGAAAATTTCACAAAAATGTAGGTTAGAACCAGGAGATCGATATCTTCAATAGAAAATAAGAGATGAAAAAATTAGGCAAAAAATCACTTCATTCTACGACAAGTTCCATATCTATCAGAAAAAGAAGAAAATAACCTGGAGCTCTTCCAGCAATGCAGAAAATAGACCTGAGCTTATAAATATCCGAAAAAATGTCCAGTTAGAGAGAGAGAGAGAGAGAGAGAGAGAGAGAGAGAGAGAGAGAGAGAGAGAGAGATCATCATCTTCAAGGGAAAAATAAGATAGCACAAAATTGGGCCAAAATCATATCATTTAATACAAAGAACATTACCTTCCAGAAAATGTAGAAAATAGTCTGGAGCTCAGAAAAGTCCGTAAAAATGTCCGTTGAAACCGGGAGATCGCCTTCTTAAACGAAAAAAATAAGAGAATACAAAATTAGGCCAAAAATCGTATCATTTAATAGAACGATCGATATCTTCCTAAAAATGCAGAAAATAGACCCGAGCTCAAAAAAATTCGCAAATATGTCCGATGGAACAGAGAGATCGCAATCGTCAAATGAAAAATAAGAGAAGACAAAATTTAGGCCAAAGATAATATCATTTAATAAAAGATCCATTTCTTCCAGAAAATACAAAAAAATACCTAAGAACTCGGTAAAATCCGCAAAAAATGTCCGTTTGAAACGGGATATTGACATCTTCAACTAAAAAAAATAACAAAAGATAAATTTAGGACATAAAATTATATCATTTAATAAAAAGAAACATATCTTCCATAAAATGTAGAAAATAGCACCAAGTTCAAAAAAATCCGAAAAAATTTCCACAGGAACCAGGAGATCCTCATTTTCAACTGAAAAATAAGAGAAGACAAAATTAATCCCTAAGAATCATATCATTTAATATATAGAGCCATATCTTCCAGAAAAGGAAGAAAATAGGATCATGCTCATAAATTCCATAAAAATGTCCGTTGGAATCGGGATATCACCATCTTCAGCTAAAAAATAAGACAAGAAAAAGTAGTTATAAAATCATATTATTTAATACAAAGATCCAAATCTTAATGAAAATGTAGAAAATAGCATGTATCTCAGAAAAATCCGAAAAATGTCTGTTGGAACCGGGAGATCACGATCTTAACCTGAAAAATAAGAGAAGACAAAATTAGGCGAAAAATTCTATCATTTAATTAAAAGTTTCATATCTTCCAGAAAAAATAGAAAATAGCACTGAGCCCAGAAAAATCTGCAAAAAAGTCATTTGTAACAGGAGATCATCATCTTCAACTGAAAAAGAAGAGAAGAAAAAATTAGGCCAAAAAATCATATTATTTAATAAAGAGATTCATATCTTTCAGAAAATATTGAAAATAGCCATGAGATCAGGAAAATTCGCAGTCCTTTAGAACCAGGAGATCGTCTTCTTCAACTTAAAAAATATGTGATGACAAAATTAGGCTATAAAATCATATCATTTAACAAAAAAAGTTCATATCTTACATCAAATGTAGAAAATATCACAGAGCTCAAAAAATCCGCAAAAAATATCTGTTGGAACCGGTAGATCGCCATCTTCAACGAAAAAATAAGCGAAGACAAAATTAGGCCAAAAAATCATATCATACGATCAATATCATCTATAAAATACATAAAATAGCTCCGGGCTCAAAAATATCCGCAAAAATGTCCTTTGAAACCAAAAGATCGTCATCTTCAACTGGAAAATAAGAGAAAACAAAATTTGGTTATAAAAATCATATCATTTAATATAGGGGAAGACAAAATTAGGTCATAAAATAATATCATTTAATATGAAGATCCATATCTTCCAGAAAATGTAGAAAATAGCCCCGAGCTAAGAAAAATCCACAAAAATATCAGTTGGAACCGGGGGATCGCCATATTCAACTAGAAAAAAGAGAATAAAAATTAGGCCAAAAATCAAATCATTTAATAAAACGATACATATCTTCCAGAAAATGTAGAAATAATTCCGAGCTCAGAAAACTCCACAAAAATGTCTGTTGGAACCAGGAGATATCTATCTTCAACGTAAAAAAAATAAGAGAAGACAAACATAGATTATAAAAATCATATCGTTAACAACGGCCAGTGGCCGAGTGGTATCACCCCCTCCCATACTGTATTATAAGTTACATCTTCTTTCTGGATTATAGGACAGATTCCCAACTTCCAGAACATACGTCAGATGATATACACAATGGACATGATAACGGTGGAGCCTCATGCTCAAAGTACATAAAGAGCATCAGCCCTCCCTTTATTCAATAATGGAGACACGGTAGGAACTTGGAGCAGCTACAGAAGGGGAAGGAACTGGGTTCAATTCCCAGTGTTGTTACTTTCCGATGTACCAAAAAAATCATTTCATTTAATAAAAATATTCATATCTTCAATAAAATTTAGAAAATAGCCCCGTGCTTAGAAAAATCAGTAAAAATGTTCATTGGTACCAGGAGATTGTTATCTTCAACTTAAAAATAAGAGAAGATAAAATTAGGGAAAAAATCATATCATTTAATAAAAAGATTCATATCTTTCAGAAAATGTAGACAGTAGACCGCATCTTAGAAAAGTCTACAAAAATGTAGTTGGAACCGGGAGATTGCCATATTCAACTGAAAAATAAGAGAAGAGAAATTTGGGCCAAACAATCTTATCATTTATTAAAAATCATATCTTAAAAAAATTTAGAAAATAGCCCCAAGTTTAGAAAAGTCTGCTAAAAAGTCTGTTTGAACCGGGAGATCACCATCTTTAATTGAAAAATAAGATAGGACAAAAATACGCCAAATAATCAAATCATTTAACAAAAAGGTCCATATCTTCATGAAAATGTAGAAAAAGGACCTGAGATTTGAAAAGTCCACAAAAATGTCCGTTGGAACCGAGGGATCGCCATATTCAACGAAAAATATGAGAAGAAATATTTATGGTATAAAAATCATATCCTTTAATATAAAGATACATAACTTATAGAAAATATAGAAAATAGCCACGAGCTCAGAAAAGTCCGCAAAAAAGTCCATTGGAACCGGTCGATCGCCATCTTCAACTGAAAAAAGAAGAGAAGACAAAATTAGGCCGAAAAATCTTATCATTTAATAAAAAGTTTCATTTCTTTCAGAAAATGTAGAAAATAGCACCGAGCTCTAAAAAACCAGAAAAATGTCCGTTGTAACCGGGAGATCGTCATCTTCAACTGAAAAATTAGAGAAGACAAAATTAGGCCATAAAAATCATATCATGTAATATGTAGATCCTTATCTTCCAGCAAATGTTGAAAATAAAACCAAACTCAAAAAATCTGCAAAAATGTCCGTTGGAAATCGGGAGATCGCCATCTTCAACTTAAAAAAGAATATAAAATTTGCCAAAAAATAATATCATTTAATGAAGAGATTCAAATTTTGCAGAAGAAGAAGGAAATAGATCCGAGCTAAGAAAAATCCGCAAAAATTTCCGTCAGAACCAGGAGATCGCCAAATTTAACGAAAAAAGAGAATACAAAATTAGGCCAAAAAATCATATCATTTAATAAAACGATCGATATCTTGCAGATAATACAAAAAATAGCCCAGAGCTTAAAACAATCTGTAGAAATATCCGTTGGAACCGGGAGATCCCAATCATCAACGAAAAAAATAAAAGAAGACAAAATAGGCCAAAAAATCATATCATTTAATAAAACGATCGAGAAGATACAGAAAATAGCCCTGAGGTTAGAAAAATCCGCAAAAAAATGTCCGTTGGAACTAGGAGACCGCCATCTTTAAGTGAAAAATAAGAGAAAACAAACATAAGCTATAAAAATCATATCATTTAATAAAAAGATCCATATCTGCAATAAAATGTAGAAAATAACCTCAAGGTCAGAAAAATCCTCAAAATTTTCCTTTGGAACCAGGAGATCGCCATCTTCAATTGAAAAATAAGAGAAGGTAAAATTAGGCTAGAAAACATATCATTTAATAAAAAGATTCATATTTTACATAAAATGTAGTAAATAGCCCTGAGCTCATAAATATTGGTAAAAATGTCCGTTGGAACTGGGAGATCGCCATCTTCAACTAAAAAAATAAGAGAAAACAAAATTAGGCAACAAAAATCAAATAATGTAATAAAAAGATTCATATCTTCGAGAAAATGTAGTAAATAGCCTTGATCTCAGAAAAATATGCAAAAATGTCCTTTGGAATCGGGCGATCGCCATCATCAACTGGAATATAAGAGAAGACAAAGTTAGGCCAAAATACCATATCATTTAACAAAAAGATCGACATCTTCAACTGGAAAATAAGATAAGACGAATTTAGGCTAGAAAAATCATATCAATAAATAAAAAGATCTGTATCTTTCATAAAATGTGGATAATAGCACCAAGCTCAGAAAATGATATATAAAAATCTTTTCAGTCGGAGATGACGATATCCCAGTTACAATGGACATTTTTATAGATGAAGATGATGATTTCCCGGTTCCAAATTTTGTCCTATCTTATATTTCATTTGAAGATTACGATTTTCCGGTTCCAAGGGACATTTTTGGCCTAATTTTGTCTTCTCTGATATCATTTAATAAAACATTCCATATCTTCCAGAAATGTGGAAAATAGCCCGGAGCTCAAAAATATCCGCAAAAATTTCTATTGGAACCGGGAGATCGCCAACTTCAACTGGAAAATAAGAGAAGAAAAACTTAGATTATAAAAATCATATCATTTAATAAAAAGATTCAAATCTTCCATAAAATGTAGAAAATAGCCCGGAGCTCAGAAAATTCTTCAAAAATGTCCTTTGGAACCTGGAGATCGCCATCTTCTCTTAAAAATAATAGAAGACAAACTTAAGCTACGAAAATCATATCCTTTATTAAAATGATTCATATTTTCCAAAAAATAAAGAAAATAGCACCGAGCTCCGAAAATTTGCAAAAATATCCATTGGAACCGGGAGTTCGCTAAGTTCAACTGAAAAATAAGTGAAGAAAAATTTGGCAATAAAAATCATATCATTTAATATAAAGATTCTTATTTTCCATAGAATGTAGAAAATATCCCGGAGCTCAGGACAATCCGTAAAAATATCTGTCGGAACCGAAAGATTGTAAAATGTAACGAAAAAAGAGAAGACAAAATTAGGCCAAAAAGGGTATCACTTAATAAGACGATCGATATCTTACAGATAATCCAGAAAATTGCCCAGAGCTCAGAAAAATGCGCAAAAATATCCTTTGGAATCGGGAGATCGCCATCATCAACAAAAACAATAAGAGAAGACAAAATTAGGCCAAAAAAAATTTATCTTTTAATAAAACGATCGATATCTTACAGAAAATTCAGAAAATAGTCTCGAGGTAAGAAAAATCCGTAAAAATGTCTGTTGGAACTGGTAGACTGCCATCATCAAGTGAAAAATATGGAAGCCAAAATTAGGCTAGAAAAATCTTATCATTTAATAAAAAGATCCAAATTTTCTAGAAAATGTAGAAAATAGCCTCAAACTATGAAAAATCCGCAAAAAAATGTCCGTTGGAACCGAAAAATCGCCATATTCAAATGAAAGATAAGAGTAGACAAAATTAAGCCAAAAAAATCATCTCATTTATTAAAAAGATACATATCTTCCAGAAAATTTAGTAGTAGGTCTGAGCTCAGAAAAATATGCAAAAATGTCTGTTGGTACCCGGGAGATCGCCATCTTCAACTAAAAAATAAGAGAAGACAAAATTAGGCTATAAACATCATATCATTTAATAAGAAAATCCATATCTTCTAGAAAATATAGAAAATAATCCCAACTCAGAAAAATCCGCAAATATGTCTGTTGGAACCGAAAGATCACTATATTCAACTGAAAAATAAAAATAGACAAAATTAAGCCAAAAATCATATCATTTAATAAAAGATACATATCTTCCAGAAAATGTAGAAATAGGCCCGAGCTCAAAAAAATCTGCATAAATGTCTGTTGGTACCGAGAGATCGCCACCTTCAACTGAAGAATTAGAGAAGACAAAATTTGGCTATAGAAATAATATCATTTAATAAAAGATCTATTTCCTATAGAAAATGTAAAAATACAACCGATCTCATAAAAATCTGTAAAACTATCCGTTGGAACCGGGAGGTTACCATCTTCCATTGAAAATTAAGAGAAGACAAAATTAGGCTATAAATATAATCTATTTCAATAGAAATGATCCATATCTTCCTCAAACTACAGAAATTAGTCCCGAGCTCAGGAAAAATATGCAAACATGTCTGTTGGAACCGGGAGATCGCCATCTTCAACTGAAAAATAAGAGAATGCAAAATTAGGCAAAAAAATTCAATCATTTAATAAAACATCCATATATTCCAGAAAATTTAGAAAATAGCCCCGAGCTCAGAAAAATTCGCAAAAATGTCCGATGGAACCGGGAGATCGTCGTGTTCAATTGAAAAATGGGAGAAGAGAAACTTAGGTTATAAAAATCATATAATTTAGTAAAACAACCATATCTTTTAGAAAATGTAAAAAATAGCCCCGAGCTTAGAAAAATCTGCAAAAATGTCCAGTTGAACTGGAAGATCGCCATCTTCAACTTAAAAATAAGATATGAAAAAACTAGGCCAAAAAATCAAATCATTTAATAAAACGATACATATCTTCCAAAATATGTAGAACATAGTCGTGAGCTTAGAAAAATCCGCAAATATATCCTTTGGAACAGGAAGATCGCCAACTTGAACTGGAAAATAAGAGAAGACAAAATTAATCCAGAAAATCATATCATATAATAAAAAGATCCATATCCTCCAAAAATGTAGACAATACCCGCGAGGTCATAAAAATCGGCAGAAATATCCGTAAAAATCATATCATTTAATACAACGATTAATATCACGCAGAAAATTTTGAAAGTAGTCCAGAGCTAAGTAAAATCTGTAAAAACATCCGCTGGAATCGGGAGATCGCCATCTTCAAAGAAAAAATAACAGAAGGGAAAATTAGGCCAAAAATCATACCATTTAATAAAAAGATCCATATCTTCCATAAATTATAGAAAATAGCCTCAAGGTTAGAAAAATCCAAAAAAAACGTTTGTTGGAACCGGGCGATCACCATCTTCAACTAAAAATTTAGAAGACATACTTAGGCGATAAAATCATATCATTTAATAAAAATATCTATATATTCAATAAACTGTAGAAATAGCCCCGAGCTTAGAAAAATCCGTAAAAATGTCTGATAGAACTGGGAGATCGCCATATTCAACTGAAAAATAGGAGAAGACAAAATTTGGTTATAAAAATCATATCATCTAATATTACGATTAATATTATATAGAAAATGTAGAAAATACTCTGGACTTAGAAAATCCGCAAAAATGGCCATTGGAACCGGAGATCGCCATCTTCAATTGATGTTTACGGGTGTTTTCTCACCACTGAATCGTTGGCCGTAGGATGGGCGGTCAACGTGGTCAAGGAGTCGGATGAGACCCCTTGGTCCGTCAAGTGTGTGATTGCCTGATGGGGTAGCTTCGATCCTTACGATGGCTCTTCAAAGAGTGTCCTCGACGTGTCGGGGCGAGTGGGCTCCTTGATGGGAGCGCTCGGCCTTGGTTAGCGACGTGCAGAGGGATAACCTTGGTACCGCTGGATCTGCTCGGCCTTGGTTGACGATGTAGCTCGTCAGGGGCGAGCGGGCTCTTTGTTGGATGCGCTTGGCCTCAGTCGGTGTGGCGCTGAGGAGTAGCCTCGGTGCTGCGGGATCAGCTTGGCCTGGACAGACAAAGAAGCTCGTCAGGGGGGCTGGACCTTGGTTCCGGTCAAGTCCCCTCTGATGCCTAAGTCAGAACGGATCTGTATGACGCATGGAGGGACCGGTACGGCTCACAGGGTGGCCGACAACGCGTGTCCTCGGACCGAGCTGGGGGAGGGAATATAAAGTGGAAAACAAGGGCTTTGTGTAGAATACCTCCGTCTATTGATATCCGGGGCCAGCTCCCTTTCTTCGTTGCCTCCTGAGTTCCTCTATAGGGGTCCTCCCACGATCGTTTCCCCGTCCATGTCCCCATATTCCGTCCCCATGATCTGCCTCCGTTAAGGTGCCTTCATGCGTCATGAAGGTGGGTTAATGGGGTCCATTAATGGTCATTAAAGGGGAGTGTTCTGGGGAGCGGTTAACTCCCACTATCGTGGGCTGACGAGCATACGTCCCGATTGTGGCCGACCCGGTATCATGTCCTCGTGAGGGCCTCGTAGGTCGGCCCAAACTCCTTTTGGGGGCCTCCCGCTTCCAATGTGGGCTTGGACTGCTCGCTCTTGCGCCGTCCCAAGATGGCCGTATCAATTGCCTCCATCGCTCGGGTCGTTCAGATTCTGCCTGTCATACCCCACTTTCCATTATACTTGGGAGCGAGGACGCGAGCGGGTCCGCATGTGTTTAAAGCAAAGAAGAAGTACTTTTTCGTTTTCTTCCTTCTTTGACTTAAGCACAATAATCGTCTATGTATGACTACGTGGCAGGTTCTTGCATGCAACGTAAACAATACAGATAATTTTATTTATTTAGATTCCCAAGTCTCAGAAGAATTACAACAGTGAAAGAATGAAAAGAGACAGGGTCATAAACCCATACAAATTAGGAAGAAACAACAAGTACAAAGATGCTGTGAAGGCACATTGCTCCTCAGCGAGGGAACTTAGCGGCAAGGCACTCCTGATCAACCTGCTCGGTCTCTAGGCTCGCTCCTCTGCAAATCTATCTAATGCCTGACGTATATTTCATAAGACAAGGAAATATACGTCAGGAGGGTCGCTCGGCAAGATTTAAAGCATTAGGTAGAAAAGACCCTCGGCAAGGTTTTCAAAATCATTTCATGATTCCAATAATTAAAACATAGCAGTGTAAGAAAGCAATAAGCATGACAAGTGTGGTGTACAAAGTAACAAACACGGTAAGTGTAGTATGCAAAGCAGTGGCATGGCAAAAGTAGTGTGCAAAGTAACAAACATGGAATGTGTGGTGTGCAAAGCAGTGGCATGGCAAAAGTAGTGTGCAGAGTAACAAACATGGCAAGTGTAGTGTGTACAACAATGAGCATGGTAAGTGTAGTGTGTACAGCAGCAAGCATGGCAATTTTATTAAAGGCGATAACATGGCATTGCTATTAAAAGGGAAACAACATCAGTTTTAAATGTTAAACAGTCGGCAGACTGATTAAAGGAAAGCTGTAGCAGTTCTAACATGTTCGTATATCCATTTCAATCAATTCAATAGTGTGTGCAAGTTCGTGACTAAAGTTCACGTCGTTAGACGGCTAGTAAGTGGATCTACCTTCAGGTGCCCCCGAGAGGTAGTCCGTTTACTACCGGCTAGTGCCCGCGAACCCAACCCCACCCAAGTGTTCTTTATTGTCTGAACCACGATCCAGATACGGCCAACCGAGCCATTAGGAGTTATAGTGCTGGCACAAACCATAGTAGCCAAACAGGCCATTTAGTTCTATGATTTCCCAAACAGGCCACAAGTTCAATAATTTGCCAAGCAGGCCGCATGTTCAATAATTTGCCAAACAGGCCACATGTTCAATAATTTGCCTTTTGCTACATTACAATGCATTCTTCAATTACTATAAACATGTCGACATGCACACACATATATCTAATCTTGCGATGCACCAGAAGTAAACATATGCAATTGGAGATGAAACGGTAGTTAAGACGTGGAAAAAGGAACAACTTGCATATCAGAATATCTCGGTCCAAACAATTAATGCAACTGTTACAAAATATGTACACTTGCATATCGAAATATCTCAAAAAATCAAAATCAGCAGTAAAAATGTGCACTTGCCTGTTATAGTCGATTTCAGATGTCCAGGGGGTAGCAATTTGGCATACGTAATTTATCTGCGAGGTTAGATCCTTGATATCAAGCCAAGGAACCTATCATAATCCTAAATCTGCATACCATCCTGCCTTACGCATACAGATTCAATAGATATAAGTGTACTTATATTAATTCTAACTAAATGATAATATAAGATATAACATGCCTACAATACTTATAAAGTAACATATAAAGTAACATAAATCTTATAACATATCATAGATTCACATCTAACTAAATTATAATATATCAAAACTAAGAGTACTCTATATAACCTATATAATATAAATTTAATATAAATATTGTCCATTCATTGCATAACATATATAATGTATAGCATCAGTTTAATAACGTAGACTCACGTTTGTTTCTGATCGCTCTCCTTGGTGTTGGGTCAGAGGCTGGGAGCAATGGGAGGTCAGAGTGGCGTTCGGTGGTCGGACGATGTGGTAGGGGCGAACGACGAAGGGCTGCGGCGACGATGAATCAGGGTCAGGCGATCGACCGTTGTGGTGACGACACGACAGTGTGTGGCGCTGTGAGTTGGGAGAAGGGGTGTTTGGTGCGGCGGCACCGTCAGAGGGGTTTGTCGGAGTTAGGAGGTGAAGGACGGAGGCTGGTTCGGTGGAGGCAAGGAAGGGAGAACGTGGCGAGTCGGAGGGCGTGGCTGTGTGGGTCATCGGAGCGCAGCGGGTCACGGCACCAGGGCAGCGTGGAGAGGGATGCTACGGTAGGGCGCTGGGGGTAGCTTTGCGGTCTGTGATTGAATGCGGAGGCACTTCCATGGCGAGCTGGAGGCGCGCATGTCGATCGAAGTTGAGGGCAGAGGTGTCGGGCTGGGGGCCCCTTGTTTCGAACATAGTGGGGAGGATGAGGGGCAGGGCGGAGGATTTGAGGTGTCGGGATTCGTACGGTGGCTAGGTTTGAGGTCGTCGTAAGGGGCTTGGCGGGAAGGTGTGGCAGCTGCCTAGAGGCGATCGGAGTGTGCTGAGCTTCGGGGGAAGGGAGTCTGAGGGTCTTGGCGAGCTGGGGTGAACGAAGAGGAGATGGGCGGGTCTCTGGTGGTCGTCGGTAGGGCACCGAAGTGTGGGGGAAAAGGGAGAGGGCGGTGATGGCTAGAGGCAGGGCGACACGGCAGGGCATTTGCGATGGCTCGTGGCCGTCGGGATCTGGGTTTGGAGCCTGCGGTGATGTCGGATCGGGTGTTGGATCTGGGGGTCGACAGGGGTTTTGGGTTATCCACCAGCGATGGGAGAACGGCCGTCGACGTCGGGGCGAAGTCGGGGCAATGGGTGTTGGCTCCGAACGGAGGCGACAACAGGCGAGCTAGGGGGGTTGGCGGAGGCTCGGATGTGGTGGAAAGTGTCGGAACAGGGGAGGGTGCCGCTTGGGAAGGAGTTGATGCCTGCTGGAGTCGTTTTATCCTTTGCTGGGGAGGTGGGCTCGTTGGAGTGGGTTCTGGTCGGAGGTGGGATGAGTCGTCGAACTGGAGGTGTGCAGGGCGGTGGCCGATGGAGCTTAGGATCTATCTGGGGTGGTTGAGTTCGTCGGTGGGAAGGTGGTGGTCGGACTTGAGGGTAGTGGGGGTCACGGGAGGAGGCTCGGATGGGGTGACAGCGCCTGAGTTGTGGTCGGAGGAGGGTTGTGAAGTTGCGGCTGTCGGTGGACGGAGGAAGAAAGGTGGGCAGGGTCATGGTGGTGTTGCCAGAAGTTGGGGAGGTTAGCGGCGAGTTGAGGGGGAGAGCGGGGTTCGGTGATGGAGAAAGTGCAGATGGGGAAGGAGCCTTGGGGTTGGGTTTCATTAGAAGGAGGAGGAAGATAAAAGTAACGCGAGGGGGTGGGTTTTGTAACCGTTGGAAAGAAAAATATGGAGGTGGCAGTACTTTGTAGAAGGGAAAAATAGTTTGCAGGCTTCCCTTTGTGATTTGGGTTTGATTTGTAGAGGGGCTACAGTTTTATCTTTCTTTGCATTTTGGTAGGGTTAAATGCTAAGGAAATAAAGGAAAGATTTTGAATCAAAAATATTCATGGAGGGGGTGGGTTTTAACCCTACCAAAATAAAACCCAAATCATGGAGGGGGAAAGATAAAAGTAACGCGAGGGGGTGGGTTTTGTAACCGTTGGAAAGAAAAATATGGAGGTGGCAGTACTTTGTAGAAGGGAAAAATAGTTTGCAGGCTTCCCTTTGTGATTTGGGTTTGATTTGTAGAGGGGCTACAGTTTTATCTTTCTTTGCATTTTGGTAGGGTTAAATGCTAAGGAAATAAAGGAAAGATTTTGAATCAAAAATATTCATGGAGGGTTAGGAAAAATAGGAAGGGTAATAAAAGAAATAGTTTTAATTAAAATGATTTGATTAGGGAAATTATTAGCAAAGGATAATTAGACAACCTTAAGCTATAAAAATCATATCATTTAATAAAAAGATCCAAATCTTCCATAAAATAAAGAAAATAACAACGAACTCAAAAAATCTGAAAAAATGTCCGTTGGAATCGGGAGATCGCTATGGTCAACTGAAAAATAAGAGAGGACAAATTAAGGCTATAAAAATCATATCATTTAATATAAAGATTCTAATCTTCTAGAAAATGTAGAAAATATCCCCGAGCGTAGAAAATTCGCAAAAATATATGTTGGCACCCGGGACATAGCCAAATTTAACGAAAAAAGAGAAGATAAAATCTGGCCAAAAAATCAAATCATTAAATAAAACTATCGATAACTTCCATATAATACAGAAAATAGCCTAGAGCTCAGAGAAATCCGTAAAAATGTCCGTTGAAACCGGGAGATCTCCATATTGACGAAAAATAATAAGAGAAGAGAAAATTTGGCAAAAAAGTATCATTTAATAAAACGATCGATATTTTCCAGAAATTGCAGAAAATAGCCTCGAGGTCAGAAAAATCCACAAAAATGTCCGTTGGAACCGGGAGACCGTCATCTTCAACTAAAAAAAATAAGAGAAGACAAACTTAGGCTATAAAAATCATATCATTTAATAAAAAGATTCATATTTTACAGAAAATATAGAAAATAGCCCCGAGCTCAGAAATATTCGAAAAAATGTCCGTTGGAACCGTGAGATCGCCCTCTTCAACTGAAAAATAAGATTAGCCAAAAATAATATCATTAATCAAAACGATACATATCTTCCAGAAATGTAGAAAATAGCTCCGAACTAAGAAAAATCCGCAAAAATGTCAATTGAAACCAGGAGATCACCATCTTCAACTGAAAAAAATAAGAGAAGACAAAATTGGGCCTAAAATCATACATTTAATAAAAATATCTTATCTTTTCGAAAATGTAGAAAATGGCCCTGATCTCTGAAAAGTCTGCAAAAATGTCCGTTGGAATCGGGAGATCACAATATTCAACGGAAAAATAAGAGAAGAAAAAATTAGGATGTAAAAATCATAGCATTTAATATACATATACATATCTTGTAGAAAATATAGAAAATAGGCCCAAGCTCAGAAAGTTCGCAAAAAAGTCCAATGAAAAAATTTCCATAGGAACAGGGAGATCCCCATCTTCAACTTAAAAATAAGAGAAGACAAAATTATGCCCTAAGAATCATATCATTTAATATATAGATCCATATCTTCCAGAAAATGTAGAAAATAGGACCAAGCTCATAACAATCCATAAAAATGTCCGTTGGAATCGGGATATCGCCTTCTTCAGCTAAAAAATAAGACAAGAAAAAAGTAGTTGTAAAAATCATATTATTTAATATAAAATCCAAATCTTAATGAAAATGTAGAAAATAGCCCGTAGCTCAGAAAAATCCACAGAAATATCCGTTGGAACCGGGAGATCACGATCTTAACCTGAAAAATAAGAGAAGAAAGAATTAGGCCAAAAATTCTGTCATTTAATTAATAGTTCCATACCTTCCAGAAAATATAGAAAATAGCCCTGAGCCCAGAGAAATCCGGAAAAAAGTCATTTATAACTGGAGATTGTCATCTTCAATTGAAAAAAGAATAGAAGAAAAAATTAGGCCAAAAAATCATATCATTTAATAAAAAATTCATATCTTTCAGAAAATATTGAAAATAACTCTTAGATCAGGAAAATTCGCAAAAATGCCCTTTGGAACCGGGAGATCGTCTTCTTCAACTTAAAAAATATGTGATGACAAATTTAGGCTATAAATCATATCATTTAATAAAAGGTTCATATCTTACAGCAAATGTAGAAAACATCGCAGAGCTCAAAAAATCCGCAAAAAATATCTGTTGGAACCGAGAGATCGCCATTTTCAATGAAAAAATAAGTGAAGACAAAATTAGGCTAAAAATCATATCATACGATCAATATCATCCATAAAATACATAAAATTGCTCCGAGCTTAGAAATATCCCCAAAAAGTCATTTGGAACCAAAAGATCGTCATCTTCAACTGGAAAATAAGAGAAAACAAAATTTGGTTATAAAACTCATATCATTTAATATAGGGGAAGACAAAATTAAGTCATAAAATAATATCATTTAATATGAAGATCCATATCTTCCAGAAAATGTAGAAAATAACCCCGAGCTCAGAAAAATCCACAAAAATATCAGTTGGAACCGGGAGATCGCCATATTCAACTAGAAAAAGAGAAGAAAAAATTAGGCCAAAAATCAAATCATTTAATAAAACGATACATATCTTCCAGAAAATGTAGAAATAATTCCGAGCTCAGAAAACTCCACAAAAATGTATGTTGGAACTGGGAGATCGCTATCTGCAACGTAAAAAAGAGCAGATGTCTTATAAAAATCATATCATTAACAACGGCCAGTGGTCGAGTGGTATCACCCCCTCCCATACTGTATTATAAGTTACATCTCCTTTCTGGATTATAGGACAGATTCCCAACTTCCAGAACATACATCAGATGATATACACAATGGACATGATAACGGTGGAACATCATGCTCAAAGTAAATAAAGAGCATCAGCCCTCCCTTTATTCAATAAAGGAGACACGGTAGGAACAAGGTGCAGCTACAGAAGGGGAAGGAACTGGGTTCGATTCCCAGTGTTGTTACTTTTCGATGTACCAAATTTTTTTTTCATTTAGTAAAAATATTGTTATCTTCAATAAAATTTAGAAAATAGCCCCGCGCTTAGAAAAATCCGCAAAAATGTTCATTGGTACCGGGAGATTGTTATCTTCAACTTAAAAATAAAAGAAGATAAAATTAGGCAAAAAAATCATATCATTTAATATTCATATGTTTCAGAAAATGTAGACAATAGATCACACCTTAGAAAAGTCTACAAAAATGTAGTTGGAACTGGGAGATCGCCATATTCAACTGAAAAATAAGAGAAGAGAAAATTGGGCCAAAAAATCTTATCATTTATTAAAAAAATCATATCTTAAAAAAATTTAGAAAATAGCCCTAAGTTTAGAGAAGTCCGCTAAAAAGTCCGTTGGAACCGGGAGATCACCATCTTCAACTAAAAATAAGAGAAGACAAAATTACGCAAAAAATCAAATCATTTAGCAAAAAGATCCATATCTTCATGAAAATGTAGAAAATGGACCAGAGATCTGAAAAGTCCACAAAAATGTTCGTTGGAACCGGGGGATCGCCATATTCAACGAAAAATATGAGATGAAATA
>JAULAV010008266.1:0-49920 GCA_030789695.1 Scilla litardierei | reverse complement strand
AACCTATGGGAGATCACCATTGGGTCGACCCCTGGCATGTCTGCGGGTGACCAGGCGAATATGTCCACATTTTCTCGGAGCAGGCTGATGAGGTCCGTCCTTAGAGAGGCCGGGAGCTTCGTCCCGATGGAGACAGTCTTGCCCTCCTCCGCTGCCACTGGTACCTCCTCGACCTCCTCGGTAGGAGTTGGCTGTTGGTCGTAGAAGTCCTCACTTTTGTCAGGAAGGTCGACTGACAAGGCCTGCTCCGGGCTCTTGCGCCTGGTCGACCCTACGTAGCAACTTCTGGACAGCTCCTGGTTCCTGCACTAGCCCCACCCCTCGGGGGTTTGGAATTTCACCATCTGGTGCAGCAGGCTAGGAAGTGCCTCTATGGCCGTCATGTATGGCCGCCTAATGATCCCGTTGTATGCTGATGCAATGTCGACAATGAAAAATTGCGTCATGCGGGTGACGACCCTCGATTCCTCCCCCAATGTCATCGGCAGGGTGATCACCCCCACAATGGGGACCGCGTGGCCGGTGAAGCCGACGATGGGCCCCGTGCAAGGCCATAGATCTGCTTGCTTCAACCCCATCTTCTCGAGCGTCGACATAAACAGGATGTCGCAGGAGCTCCCAGTGTCGATCAGGAGCCAGCTGACAATGGCCATTCCGACCTGAGCCTCGATGACGATGGCGTCGTCATTCGGAAGCTCGGCTCCCTCCAGGTCTTCATCAGTAAAGGTGATGGGGGGTCGAGCCACTCTTCTCTGCTTTGCCTCGCCACTGACGCCCGCCACCATCACCTGTCGGGCATATACCTTCGTGCTCAAGGGCGACGCCCCACCTGAGGGTGGCCACCTGCGTATCACGTCTATACGCGTGATCACCCTGGGGGGCGTGGCTCCTCGTGACCATTGTCCAGTGGTGGTTCTGGCCTCCGCACTTCTCGCGGGAACCTTTCTTCTTGGACCGATCGCCTGTTTTCCACGAAGCCTCCCAGGTGTCCCGCCTGAATCAATCGCTCGATCTCCCTCTTGAGGGTGTAGCAATTGTCGATATCATGGCCGTGGTCCCAGTGATACTGACAGTATTTTCGGATATCTCGCTTCGCCTGGTCCGATCTCATCTCCTGGGGCGGCTCTGGCAGCAGTCCGGCCCTTGTCGCCGCGACCAACACCTCTATCATGGGGGCGTTGAGCTGTGTATAATGGGCCTGCAGAGGTCCTTCTAGCCTCGGGACGGCTCGGGCTGGCTCCCGAGCCGGGGCGAACTCTCGAGCCGGGCCCGGGGGATCTTGCGGGCGACGCCCCGCCCGGTCGCGTCTCGGTTGGGCCAACTGGTCGCGCCCCCGAGTACCGTCTTCTTGCCTTGGTCGGGGATGCGATCAAGGATCGCCTTGAGGAGGCCCCGCTTGGGGAAATAGCTTCTTCATGCCGAGAGTCTCCTCGGCCAGTGCGTGCCTCTCTGCCATGGCGACTAGCGCCTCATAGTCGGTCGGCGGATCTCGGAGCATGGATTTGTGGAGGCTCCGAGCCTGCAGCCCCGTCTTGAAGGCTAGCATGAGCACTTCATCGCTGCAGGCCACCACCGCCCACCTCTCCTCTTGGAAGCAGCGTAGGTACTTCCCAGTTGACTCTCCTTCCCCTTGGACTATCGTACTGAGGTAGTCTAAGGGCTTCTTCTTAGTGCGCCCTCCCTGGAACTCCCGGCAGAACTTGTGAGACAGTTCACTGAAGCTTCCGATGGACCTTGCGGGAAGGCCGTAGTACCATTCCAAGAGGACAAAAATATACAAAAAAATCGTAGCATTTAATAAAAAGATTGTTCAGAAAATAGCCCTCAGGTCAGAAAAGGTAGCAAAAATTTTTGTTGGAAACAGGACACATGCTTCTTCAAGTGTAAAATAAGAGAAGGCAATGTAGGCTATAAAATCATATCATTTATTTAAAAGATCCATATCTACAATAAAATGTAGAAATAGCATCGAGTTTAGAAAAATCTGCAAAAATTTCCGTTCGAACCAGGATATTGCCATTATTAATTGAAAAATAAGAGAAGACAAAATTAGGCTAGAAAAAATTCCATATCTTCCAGAAAATGTGGAAAATAGCCTGGAGCTCAGAAAAAACTGCAGAAATTTCCTTTGGGACCAAGAGAATGCCATCTTGAACTAAAATATAAGAGATTACAAAATTACGCCAAAAAATCATATCATTCAATATAAAGATGTCATCTTCAACTAAAAACTAAGAGAAAACAAATTTAGGTTATAAAAATCATATCATTTAATAAAAAGATTCATATTTTCCATAAAATAAAGAAAATAGCTCGAAGCTTAGAAAAATCTGCGAAAATGTCCGTTGGAACCGGGAGATCGTCATCTTCAACTTAAAAATAATAGAAGACAAATGTATGTTATCAAAAAGATTCACATCTTCCATAAAGTAAAGAAAATAGATCCGAGCTCAGAAAATCCGAAAAAATGTTCGTTAGAACTGGGGATCGCCATGTTGAACTGAAAAATAAGAGATGACAAAATTTTGTCAATAAAAATCTTATCATTTAATATAAAGATGCATATTTTCCATAAAATGTAGAAATATCCCCGAGCTCAGAAAAATCTGCAAATATCCGTCAGAACCGAGAGACATCCAAATTTAACGAAAATAGAGAAGACAAAATTAGGTCAAAATTCATATCATGTAATAAAACTATCGATAGCTTCAAGATAATACATAAAATAGGCCATAACACAGAAAAATCCACAAATATATTCGTTGGTTCCGGGAGATCTCCATCATCAACGAAAAAAATAAGAGAAGAGAAAATTAGCATGAAAAGTATAATATTTAATAAAACGATCGATATCTTCTAGAAAATACATAAAATATCCTCGAGTTTCGAAAAATACACAAAAATGTCCGTTGGAACTGGGAGACTATCATCTTCAAGTGAAAAATAAGAGAAGATAAATGTAGTCTATAAAAATCATATCATTTAGTAAAAATATCCATATCGACAATAAAATGCAGAAAATAGCGTCGAGGTCTGAAAAATCCGCAAAAATTTTCGTTGGAACCGGGAGTTTGCCATCTTCAATTGAAAAATAAGAGAAGAGAAAATTATGATAGAAAAATCATATCACTTAATAAATAGATCTATATCTTACAGAAAATGTAGAAACTAATCCCAAACTGAGAAATATGGGCAAAAATGTCTGTTAGAACCGGGATATTGCCCTCTCAACTGAAAATAAGAGAATTTTGTCCTAATCCCGGTTACAATGGACATTTTTATAGATGAGGATGGCGATTTCCCGGTTTCGAATATTGTCTTCTCTTATATTTCAATTAAAGATGGCGATTTCTCGATTCCAACGAACATATTTTGGCCTAATTTTGTCTCTCTGATATCATTTAATAAAACGATCCATATATTCCAGAAAATGTGAAAATTATCTCAGAGCTCGGAAATATCCACAAAAATGTCCGTTGGAACCGAAAGATCGCCAACTTCTACGGGAAAATATGAGAAGACAAAATTAAGCCAAAATCATATCACTTAATAAAACGATCCATATCTTCCAAAAAATGTGAAAAATAGCTCGGAGCTCAGAAAAATCGACAAAAATATTTGTTAGGACCAAAGGAATGCCATCTTCAGCTGAAATATAAAAGAAGACAAAATTAGAGCAAAAAATCATATCATTCAATGTAAAGATCGCCATATTCAACTGGAAAATAAGAGAAGTCAAACTTAGGTTATAAAAATCATATCATTTTATAAAAGATCCATTTCTTCCATAAAATATAGAAAACAGCCATGAGCTCCGAAAAATCTGCAAAAAAGTCCGTTGGAACCGGAGCTCTTCATCTTCAACTAAAAAAATAATAGAAGACAAACTTAAGATATAAAAATCATATTATTTAATAAATAGGTCCATATCTTCCATAAAATAAAGAAAATAGCACATTGCTCAAAAAATCAGCAAAAATGTCCATTAGAACTGGGAGATCGCTATATTCAACTAAAAAATAAGAGAAGAAAAAATTTGGCAGTAAAATCCTATCATTTAATATAAAGATTCTTATTTTTCATAAAATGTAGAAAATATCATAGAGCACAGAAAAATATGCAAAAAAATCTGTCGGAACCGAGAGAGCGTAAAAAAGTATAACGAAAATAGAGAAGACAAAATTAGGACAAAATATCATATCTTTTAATAAAATGACCAATATCTTCCAGATAATACAGAAAATAGCTTCGTGTTCCGAAAAATCCTCAAAGTATCAGTGAGAACTGGGCGATCGCCATCATCAACTAAAAAAATCTAAGAGGACAAAATAAACAAAAAAATCATAGCATTTAATAAAACGATCATTATCTTTCAAAAATGTGGAAAATAGGCTAGAGCTCAGAAAATCCGTAAAAATGTCTGTTGGAACCGGGTGATCGCAATGTTCAACTGAAAAAATAAGATGAGAAAAAATTAGGCCAAAATATCATATCATTTAATAAAACGATCCATATCTTCCAAAAATTTGGAAAATTGCCATCGTCAACTGGAAAATAAGAGAAGACAAATTTCGGCTAGGAAAATCATATCAATTAATATAAATATCCATATCTTTCATAAAATGTATAAAAGAGCACCAAGCTCAGAAAATGATATATAAAAATATTTTCAGTTGAAGATGGCGATATCCCGGTTACAACAGACATTTTTATAGATGAAGATGGCGATTTCCCAGTTCCGAATTTTGTCTTCTCTTATATTTAAGTTGAAGATGACGATTTACTAGTTGCATCGGATATTTATTGGCCTGATTTTGTCTTCTCTGATAGCATTTAATAAAACGATCCATATATTCCAGAAAATATGGAAAATATCCGGGAGCTCAGAAATATCCAAAAATGTCCGTTGGATTCGGGAGATTGCCAACTTCAACTTGAAATTAACAGAAAACAAAATTAGGCTAAAAATTATATCATTAATAAACGTTCCACATCTTCCAAAAAATGTGAAAAATAGCACGGAGCTCAGAAAATTCCGCAAAAATTTCCTTTGGGACCGAGAGAAAGACATCTTCAACTGAAATATAAGAGAAGACAAAATTAGGCCAAGTAATCATTTCATTCAATATAAGGATCGCCATCTTCAACTAGAAAATAAGAGAAAACAAATTTAGGTTATAAAAAATCATATCATTTAATAAAAAGATCCATATCTTTCATAAAATGTAGAAAATAGCCTGGAGCTCAGAAAAATCCACAAAAAATGTCTGTTAGAACCAGGAGACCGTCATTTTCAACTTAAAGATAATAGAAGACAAACTTAAGCTATCAAAATCATATCATTTAATAAAAATATCCATAACTTCCATATATTAAAGAAAATAGCACCAAGCTCGGAAAAATCCGAAAAAATGTCCATCGGAACTATGATATCGCCATGTTCAACTAAAAAAAAGAGAAGACAAAATTTGGCAATAAAAATTACATCATTTAATATAAAGATTCTTGTTTTCCATAAAATGTAGAAAATATCTCCGAGCTTAGAAAAATCCACAAAAATATACGTTAGAACCGAGAGATCACCAAATTTAACGAAAAAAGAGAAGAAAAAATTGGGCCAAACGATCGATATCTTCCAAATAATACCAAAAATAGGCCATAGCGCAGAAAAATCTGCAAAAAATATCTGTTAGTTCCAGGAGATCGCCATCATCAACGAAAAAATAAGAGAAGAAATAATTTGGCCAAAAGCATAACATTTAATAAAACGATCGATATCTTCCAGAAAATACAAAAAAATTGCACCGAGTTCAGAAAAATCCGCAAAAATGTCCGTTGGAACTGGGAGACTGCCAGTTAAAAATAAGAGAATATAAACATATGCTATAAAATTCATATCAATTCATATCAATTAATAAAAAGATCGAAAATAAAGAATAGAAAATAGCGATGAGTTCTAAAAAATCCGTAAATATTTCCGTTGGAACCAGGAGATCGCCATCTTCAATTGAAAAATAAGAGAAGACAATTAGGATTGAAAAATCATATCATTTAATAAAAAAATCTATATCTTACAGAAAATGTAGAAACTAGTCCCGAGCTAAGAAATATTAGTAAAAAATGTCCGGTGTAACCTGGATATTGCCATCTTCAACTGAAAAATAAGAGAAGACAAAATTAGCCTACAAAATCATATAATGGAATACGAAGATGCATATCTTCGAGAAAATGTAGAAAATAGCCACGAGCTCAAAAAATCCGAAAAAATATCCATTGGAACGGGGAGATCGCCATATTCAATTGGAAATTAAGAGATGACAAAATTATGCAAAAATATCATTTTATTTAATAAAACGTTCCATTTCCTCCAAAAAATGTCGAAAATAGGCCAGAGCTCAGAAAAATCGATAAAAATTTCCATTGGAAATGGGAGATCGACATTTTCAACTAGAAAATATGAGAAGAAAAATTTAGGCTAGAAAAATGATGTCATTTAATAAAAAGATCCATATCTTTCATAAAATGTAGCAAAAGCACTAAGCTTATAAAATCATTAATAAAATTTTTTTCAGTTGAAGATGGCGATATCACTGTTACAATGGACATTTTTATAGATGAAGATGGTGATGTCCTATTTTGGAATCTTGTCTTCTCTTATATTTGAGTTGAAGATGGCGATTTTCCAGTTCCAAAAAACATTTTTGGCCTAATTTTGTCTTCTCCGATATCATTTAATAAAACGATCCATATCTTCCAGAAAATGTGGAAAAAGCCCAGAGCTCAGAAATATCTGTAAAAATGTCTGTGGGAACCAGGAGATCGCAACCTTCAACTAGAAAATAAGAGAACAAAATTAGGCCAAAAATCATATCATTTAATAAAACGGTCCATATCTTTCAAAAAAATGTGGAAAATAGCCCGAATCTCAGAAAAATCTGCAAAAATGTCATTTGGGACCGAGAGAATGTCATCTTCAACTAAAATATAAGAGAAGATAAAATTAGTCCAAAAAATCATATCATTCAATATAAAGATCACCATCTTCAATTGGAAAATAAGAGAAGACGACAAACTTCGGTTATAAAAACATATAATTTAATAAAATGATCCATTTCTTCCATTAAATAAAGAAAATAGCCCCGAGCTAAGGAAAATCCTCAAAAATGTAAGTTGGAACACTGGGAGAACGCATCTTCAACTTAAAAATAATAGAAGACAAACTTAAGCTATAAAAATCATATCATTCAATAAAAAGATCCATATCTTCCATTAAATAAAGAAAATATCACCGAGCTTAAAAAATCCGAAAAAAATTCCGTTAGAACTCGGAGATCGCTATGTTCAACTGAAAAATAAAAAAGACAAAATTTGACAATAAAAATCATTTCATTTAATATAAAGATTCTTATTTTCCATTAAATGTAGAAAATATCCCAAGCTCAGAAAAATCCGCAAAAATATCTGTCGAAACTGGGAGATCGCTAAATTTAACAAAAAAACAAAATTCGGCCAAAAATCATATCATTTAATTAAACGATCGATATCTTCCAGATATTATGGAAAATAGCCGAGAGCTCAGAAATATCCGTAAATATATCTGTTGGAACCGAGAGACCGCTAAATTTAACAATAAAAGAAAAACAAAACGCGGCCAAAAAATCATATCATTTAATAAAACGTTCGATATCTTCCAGATAATAGAGTAAATAGCCCAGAGCTCAAAAAATCTGCACAAATATCCGTTGGAACCGGGAGATCGCCATCATCAACGAAAAATCATATGAGAAGATAAATTTTGGAAAAAATCATAGCATTTAATAAAACAACTGATATGTTTCAGAAAATACAGAAAATAGCCCCGAGGTCAGAAATACTCGCAAAAATGTCTGTTGGAACTGGAAGACCGCCATTTTCAAGGGAAAAATAAGAGAAGACAAAATTAGGCTAGAAAAATCATATCATTTAATAAAAAGATCCATATTTTATAGAAAATGTAGAAAATAGCCCCAAGCTCGGAAAAATCTGGAAACATGTCCGTTAGAACCGAAATATCGCCATATTCAATTGAAAAACAATAGTAGATAAGCCAAAAATATGGATCTTTCTGAGCCAAAAATATGGATATTGTTACAGGGATATTCAACTGAATTAAGCCAAAATTAAGACAAAATTACAGGGATATTCAACCGAATTACAGGAATCTTTCTGAGAAAAATATGGACTTTTTCAGACAAAATTAAGCCAAAAATATGGATATTCAACCGAAAGATCACCATATTTAATAAAAAGATACATATCTTCCACAAAAAGTAGAAATAGTCCAGAGGTCAGAAAAATCCGCAAAATGACCATTGTTATAGGGAGATCACCAGTTTCAACTGAAAAATAAGAGAAAACAAAATTAGGCTATAAAAATAATATATTTCATCCAAATCTTCCAGAAAATACAGAAAATAGTCCTGAGCCCAAGAAAAATACGCAAAAATGTCTGTTGGAACCGGGAGATCGCCATCCTCAGTAAAAAAACAAGAGAATAGAAAATTAGGCCAAAATGATATCATTTAATAAAAGATCAATATATTTCAGAAAATTTTGGAAATAGCTCCGAGCTCATAAAAATCACCAAAAATATCCGTTGGAACCGGGAGATCGCCATCTTCGACTGAAAAATAAGAGAAGGGAAACTTAGGTTATAAAAATCATCAGTTAATAAGACATCCATATCTTCCAGAAAATGTAGACAATCATCCCTAGCTTAGAAAAATCTGCAAAAATATCCGATGGAACCGGGAGATCGCCATCTACAACTTAAAAATAAGAGAAGACAAAATAGGATTTAAAAATCATATCATTAAATATAAAGATCCATATCTTACAGAAAATGTAAAATTTACAGTCGGGCTCAAAAAAAATGCAAAAATGTCCGTTGGAACCGAGAGATCGTCGTCTTCAACTAAAAAAAGGGAAATGCAAAATTGGGTCAAAAAATCGTATCATTTAATAAAAACATCCATATTTTCTAGAAAATATAGAAAATATTCCGGAGCTCAGAGAAGTCCGTAAAATGTCTGTTGGAACCGGGAGATCGTCATATTCAACTGAAAAATAAGAGAAGATAAAATTCGGCTATAAAAATCATATCATTTAATATAAAGATCCATATTTTACAGAAAAAGTAGAAAATAGGCCCGAGCGTAAAAAATCCTCAAAAATGTCCGTTGGAACCGGGAAATCGCCTTCTTCAACCGAAAAAAAGAAGAGAAAAGAAAATTAGGCCCAAAAATCATATCATTTAATAAAAATATAAAACTTTCTGAAAATATCGAAATTAGACTCGAGCGCAGAAAAACCCTCAAATAAGTTTGTTGGAACCAGTGATCACCACCCTTAAATGAAAAATACGTGATGACAAAATTAGGCTATAAATATTATATCATTTATAATGATCAATATCTTACAAAAAATAAGAGAAGACAAATTTGGGCCAAAAATTCATATCAAACAATCCATATCTTCTAGAAAATACATAAAATAGCCCCAATCTCATAAAATTAGCAATTTGAACCGGGAGACGCCATCTTCAACTAAAAATATGAGACGACAATTAGACGATAAAAATCGTTTCATTTAATAAAAAGATCCATATCTTTCATAAAATTTAGAAAATAGCCCGAGCTCAGAAAAATCCAAAAAATGTCCGTTGGAACTGAATGATTGACTTCTTTTATAGAAAAATAAGAGAAGACAAAATAAGAACAAAAAATCATTTCATATAATATATAGACACATATCTTTCATAAAATGTAGAAAATAGTACCAAGCTCAAAAAATCTGCAAAAATGTCCGCTAGAACCGGGAGATCGCCATGTTCAACTAAAAAAATAAGAGAAGACAAAATTATGCTATAAAATCTTATTATTTAATATAAAAATCCATATCTTACAGAAAATATAGAAAATAGCACGGAGCTTATAAAAATCTATAAACATGCAGTTGGAACCATGAGATCGCTGAAAAAAATAAGAGAAGACAAAATTAAACGAAAATATATCATTAAATAAACAATCCATATCTTCCTAAAAATGCAGAAAATAGCCCCGATCTAAGGCAAATCGGTAAAATTAAGTTGGAACAGTGGGCTCGTCATCTTCAACTTTAAAATAAGAGAAGACAAAATTAGGCTAAAGATAATATCATTTAATAAAAAGATCCTTATCTTCTAGAAAATGCAAAAAATAGCTATGAGCTTAGAAAAATCGATAAAATGTCAGTTGGAACCGAGAGATCGGAATTTTCAACGCAAAAAATAAGAGAAAATAAAATTAGGCCAAAAATCATATCATTTAATAAAACTATTCATATCTTCCAGATAATTTAGAAAATAGGCCGTAGCTCAAAAAAATCTGAAAAATGTCCGATGGAACCGGGAGATCGTCATATTCAACTGAAAAATAAGTAAAGCGAAACACAGGTCATAAAAATCATATCATTTAATAAAAATCTCAATATCGTTCAAAAAATATAGAAAATAGACTTGAGCTTAAAAAATCAACAAAAATGTATGTCGGAATGGGGAGATCGCCATCTTCAATAAAAAAAATAAGAGAAGACAAAATTAGGGTTTGAAAATCATATCATTTAATTAAAAGATACTTGTCTTCCAGAAAATGTAGAAAATAACACCAAACTCAGAAAAATCTGCAAAAATATTCGTTGGAACCGGTAGATTGCACTCTTCAGCATAAAAATATGAGAAGACAAAATTAGGCCAAAACGTTGTATCATTTAATAAAACGATCCATATCTTCCAAAAAAATTTAAAAATAGCCCGGGAGCTCAGAAAATCCGCAAAAATATCTGTAGGAACCGGGAGATCGCCATCAACTGAAAGCTAAGAAAAGACAAAATTAGGGCAAAAATCATATCATTTAATAAAAAGATCCATATCTTCCAAAAATGTAGAAAAGTTTCTCCGAGATCAGAAAAATCAGCAAAAATGTCTGTTGAAACTGGAAAATCGACATATTCAACTGAAAATATGATAAGACAAAATTAGGTTGAAAAATCATATTGTTTAATAAAAATAAACATATATTCCAGAATATGAAGAGCCCCAAACTCAGGAAAAACCTCAAAAATGTCAGTTGGAACTTGGAGATCGCCATCTTCAATTGGAAAATAAGAGAAGGCAAAATTAGGCAAAAAATATCATTTCATTTAATAAAACAAACAAAATCTTCCTAAATGTGGAAAATAGGCCGGAGCTCAGAAAAATCCGCAAAAATGTCTGTTGGAACTGGGTGATTGCCTTCTACAACTGGAATGTATGATAAGACAAAATTAGGCCAAAAAATCATATCATTTAATAAAAGATCACATTCTTAATAGGAAAATAAGAAAAGACAAATTTAGGCTAGAAAAATCATATCAATTAATAAAAAGATCCATATCTTTTATAACATTTTTGTCTTCTCTTATTTTTCCATTGAAGATGGCGATCTCCCGGTTCCAACGGAAATTTTTGCAGATTTTATCAACTTCGACGCAATTTTCTGTTTTTATTGTCGATATGGATATTTTTATTAAATGATATGATTTTTATAGCCTACGTTTATTTTCTCTTATTTTTCACTTGCAGATGGCAGTCTCTCATTTCCAACGGACATTTTTGCAGATTTTCTGAACTCGGGGCTATTTTCTGTATTTTTGGAAGATATTGATTATTTTATTAAATGTAATGATTTTTTGGCCTAATTTTGCCTTCTCTAATTTTTTTCGTTGATGATGGCGATCTCCCGAAACCAACTAATATATTTGCAGTTTTTTCTGAGCAATGTCCTATTTTCTGAATTATTTGGAAGTTATCGATCGTTTTATTAAATAATATGATTTTTTTGCCTAATTTTGTCTTCTCTTTTTTCGTTAAAATTGGCGATCTCTCGGTTCTGACGTATATTTTTGCGGATTTTTCCGAGCTTGGGGATATTTTCTACATTTTATGGAAAATAAGAATCTGTATATTAAATGATATGATTTTTATTGCCAAATTTTGCCTTCTCTTATTTTCTGTTGAAGCGATCTCCCAGTTCCAACGAACATTTTTTCAGATTTTCTGAGATCGGTGCTATTTTCTTTACTTTATAGAAGATATGGATATTTTTATTAAATGATATGTTTTTGATGTCTTAAGTTTTCTTCTATTAATTTTAAGTTGAAGATGACGATCTTCCGTTTTATGGGTCATTTTTGCGGATTTTTCTGAGCTCCGGTCTATTTTCTATATATTATGGAAGATAATAATCTTTTTATAATATGATATGATTTTTATAACCCAAATTTATTTTCTCTTATTTTCTAGTTGAAGATGGCGATCTTTATATTGAATGATATGATTTTTGGCCTAATTGTTGTCTTCTCTTATATTTCCAATGAAGATGGCATTCCCTCGATCCTAAAGGAAATTTTTGTGGATTTTCTGAGCTCCGAGCTATTTTCCACATTTTCTAGAAAATATGGAACGTTTTATTAAATGATAAGATTTTTTGGCCTAAATTTGCCTTTTCTTAATTTCTTATTGAAGTTGGCAATCTCCTGGTTCCAACTGATATTTTTACCGATATTTCTGAACTTGGGATATTTTCCATATTTTATGGAATATATGGATCGTTTTATTAAATAATATCAGTGAAGACAAAATTAGGCCAAAAACTGTCCGTTGGAACCGAGAAATCGCCATCTTAAATTGAAATATAAGAGAAGACAAAATTCGAAACGGAAAATCGACATCTTCATCTATAAAAAAGACCTTGTAACCGGGATATTGCCATCTTCAACTGAAATTTATATCATTTTCTGAGCATGGTGCTCTTTTATACATTTTATGAAATATATGGATTTTTTTATTAATTGACATGATTTACTAGCCTAAATTTGTTTTATTTTATTTTCAGTTGAGATGGCGATCTTTTTGTTAAATGATATGATATTTGGCCTAATTTTGTCTTCTTTTATATTCCTGTGAAACATGGCGATCATCCGGTTCCAACAAACAGTTTTGCGGATTTTTCTTAGCTCCGGCCTATTTTCCACATTTTTGGAAGATATGGATCGTTTTATTAAATGATATGATATTTTGGCCTAATTTTGTCATCTCTTATTTTCTAGTTGCAGTAGGACAAAGCTTTGTCCTAGGAGGATAAGATTCAAAATCTTCATAGAACTGGAAAAAAAATGGCCGGAAGGGATGAGAATAAAAAGTGTGGGTGTGTGTGTGGGGAGTGTCCATAGGAAAAAATACAAAAACCGGGGTTGTATGTGCAAAATTCCCCACCTCCTCTTTTATCCCTCAAAATCTCATCTCTTATATTTTCTCTTATTCAATTTCCCTGTTTTATATAATAGATATCCAAATTCTCTTATCTAATTTCTCATGTCCAAATTCTCTTATCAATTTCTCTTGATAACATTCGTCTTTTATATAATAGATATCTCTTATCCAATTTCTCTTGTCCAATATCTCTTATCCAATTTCTCTTGATAACATCTCTCGTTTGTAATATAGATATCTCTTATCCAATTTCTCTTGATAACATCACTCTTATCCAATTTCTATTGTCCAATATCTCTTATTCAATTTCTCTTGATAACATCCCTCGTTTATAATATAGATATCTCTTATCCAATTTCTCATGTCCAATATCTCTAATCCAATTTCTCTTGATAACATCCCTCTTTTATAATATAGATATCTCTTATCCAATTTCTCTTATCCAATTTCTCTTGATAACATCCCTCTTTTATAATATAGATATCTCTTATCCAATTTCTCTTTTCCAATATCTCTTATCCAATTTCTCTTGATAACATCCCTCTTTTATAATATATATATCTCTTATCCAATTTCTCTTGATAACATCCCTCTCTTATAATATACATGTCTCTTATCCAATTTCTCTTGTCCAATATCTCTTATCCAATTTCTCTTGATAACATCCTTCTTTTATAATATAGATATGATATTTTGGCCTAATTTTGTCATCTCTTATTTTCCAGTTGCAGATTGCAATCTCCCGGTTCCAACAGCCATTTTTGCTGATTTTTCTAAGCTAGGAATTATTTTCTATATGTTTTGGAAGATAAAGATCTTTTTATTACATTGTATGATTTTTGTAGCCTATTGTCTTATTTTTTTAAAGTTGAAGATGGCGATATCCGGGTTCTAACAGACATTTTGGCCATATTTCTGAGCTCAGTACTATTTTCTATATTTTCTGTAAGATATGGATCTTTTTATTAAATGATAAGATTTTTCTAGCCTAATTTTATCTTCTCTTATTTTTCAATTGATGATAGCGATCTCCCGGTTCAAACGAATTTTTTTGCGTATTTTTCTACACGAGGCTAATTTCTATATTTTATTGTAGATTTCGATCTTTTTATTAAATGATATGATTTTTATAGCCTGTGTCTGTCTTCTCTTATTTTTCCACTTAAAGATGATGGTTTCCCTGTTCCAACGAACATTTTTGCGGATTTTTCTGAACCTGGGGCTATTTTCTGTATTTTCTGGAAGATATCAATCGTTTTATTAAATGTTATGATTTTTAAGACTAATTTTGTCTTCTCTTATTTTTCGTTGATGATAGCGATCTCCCGGAACCAACAGTTATTTTTTTCGATTTTTTTGTGCTATGGTCTATTTTATCTATTATTTGGAAGATATCAATCGTTATATTAAATGATATGATTTTTTGGCCCAATTTTGTCTTCTCTTTTTTTGTTAATTTGGCGATCTCTCGGTTCTGACGGATATTTTTATGGATTTTTCTGAACTCGGGGATATTTTCTACATTTTATGGAAAATAAGCATCTTTATATTAAATGATATGATTTTTATTGCCTAATTTTGTTTTCTCATTTATTAGTTGAACATAGTGATCTCCTGGTTCTAACGGACATTTTGGTGGATTTTCTGAGCTCTGTGCTATTTTATTTATTTTATGGAAGACTTGAATCTTTTTATTTAATGACATAATATTTATAGCTTAAGTTTCTGAGCTTCGGGCTATTTTCTACAATTTATGGAAGATATGAATCTTTTTATTAAATGATATGATTTTTATAAAATAAGTTTGTCTTCTCTTATTTTCCCGTTGAAGGTGGCGACCTTTATATTGAATGATATGATTTTTGGCCTAATGTTGTCTTCTCGTATATTTCACTTGAAGATAGCATTCTCTCGTCCCAACAGACATGTTAGCGGATTTTTGTAAGCTTCGGTCTATTTTCCACATCATCTGGAAGATATGGATCGTTTTATTGAAAGATAAGATTTTTGGCCTAATTTTGTCTTCTCCTGTTTTCCTATAAAATTTGGCGATCTCCTGGATCCAACGGACATTTTTGTGGATACTTCTGAGCTCTGGCTATTTTTCACATTTTTTGGAATATATGGATATGGGAAGTTGCCATCTTCAGCTGAAATATAAGAGAAGAAAATTTTGGAACTGGGAAATTGCCATCTTCATCTATAAAAATGTATGTTATAACTGGGATATCGCCATCTTCAACTTATAAGATTGTTATATATCATTTTCTAAGTTTGGTGCTATATTCTACATTTTATAAAAGATATGGATCTTTTTATTAATTGATATGATTTTTCTAGCGTAAATTTGTCTTCTCTTATTTTCTTGCTAAAGAAGGCGATCTTTTTATTAAATGATATGATTTTTGACCTAATTTTGTCTTATCTTATATTTCTGCTGAAGATGGCGAGCACTCGGTTCCAACGGATATTTTTGCAGATTTTTCTAAGCTCTGGCCTATTTTTCACATTTTTGGAAGATTTGGATTGTTTTATTAAATGATATGATATTTTGGCCAAATTTTGTCTTCTCTTATTTTCTAGTTGAAGATGGCAATGTCCAGATTCCAACGGACATTTTTGAGGAGTTTTCAGAGTTTGGGGCTATTTCTACATTTTCTGGAAGATATGTTTCTGTTTATTAAAAGATATGAGTTTTTGTCTTCTCGTATTTTTCAGTTGAATATGTCAATTTCCCAGTTCCAACGGACATTTTGACCAATTTTTCTGAGCTCGAAGCAATTTTCTACATTTTTTGGAAGATATGGATCTTTTTATTAAATGATATGATTTTTTTGGCCTAATTTTGTCTTTTCTTAGTTTTCAGTTGATGGCGTTATCTCGGTTCCAACAGACATTTTTGCGGATTTTTCGAGTTCCGGGCTTTTTTTTTTATTTTCTGTAAGATATGAATCGTTTTATTAAATGATATGATTTTTTTGGCCTAATTTTGGCTTCTCATATTTTTATGTTAAAGAGTGTGAACTCCTAGTTCCAACAGATATTTTCGCAAATTTTCTGAGTTCGGCGTTAATTTCTACATTTTCTGGAAGACATGTATCTTTCTATTAAATGATATGATTTTTCATACCCTACTTTTGGCTACTCTTATTTTTTTTCTATTGAAGATGGCGATCTCCGCGTTTCGACAGTCATTTTTGCTGATTTTTCTGACCTCGAGGCTATTTTCTACATTTTCTGGACGATATGGATATTTTTATCAAATGATATGACTTTTATAACCTAAGTTTTGCTTGTCTTATGTTCACTTGAAGATGACGATCTCCCAGTTCCATCAGACCATTTTGCGGATTTTTTTGAACTCCGTCCTATTTTCTAAATTATGTGGAAAATATGAATAGTTTTATGAAATGATATGATTTTTGCCCTAATTTTGTGTTCTCTTATTTTTAAGTTGAACATTACGATCTCTAGGTTTCAACTGACATTTTGTTGATTTTCTAAGCTCGAGGCTATTTTCTGAATTTTCTGAAAGATAAAGATCTTTTTATTACTTATTATTATATTTGGCCTAATTTTGTCTTCTCTTATTTTTAAGTTGAAGATGTTGATCTCACTGTTCCAACTGACATTTTGTCGATTTTTCTAAGATCGGTGCAATTTTCTGCATTTTCAGGAAGATATGGATCGTTTTATTAAATGATACAATTTTTGGTTTAATTTTGCCTTCTCTTATTTTTTTTCGTTGAAGATAGCGATCTCCCGATTCCAACAGACATTTTTAAAAAATTTTATGAGCTCCGGCTATTTTCTACATTTTCTGTAAGATATAGATCTTTATATTAAATTATATACTTTTTATCATAATTTTGTCTTCTCTTATTTTTCAGTCGAACATGGCAATCTCCCGGTTCCCACGGATATTTTTGTTGATTTTCTCGAGCTTGGTGAAATTTTCTACATTTTGTGGAAGATAAGGGTCTATATATTAAATGGTATAATTTTTATGTTCTAATTTTGTCTTCTCTTATTTTTTTTATTGAAGATGGCAATCTCTATGTTCCAAGGAACGTTTCTTCCGATTTTTCTGAGCTGATACAATTTTCTAAATTTTATGAAAGATATGGATATTTTTATGATTTTTATTGTCTAATTTATCTTCTCGTATTTTTCTGTTGAAGATTGCGTCTCCCAGTTCAAACGGAAACTTTTGCAAATTTTTATGAACTCTGGGCTATTTTCTGAAAGATATGGATTGTTTGATATGATTTTGGCCTAATTTTGTCTTCTCTTATTTATTTTGTTGAAGATGGTGACCAATTGGTTCCCTGGACATTTTACGGATTTTTTGAGATACTGGATATTTTCTGCATTTTCTGTAAGGTATGGATCTTTATAAATGGTATGATTTTTATAGCCTAATTTTGTCTTCCTTATTTTTTATTTGTAGATGGCAATCTCCCGATTCCAATGGATTTTTTTGCAGATTTTTCTGAGCTCGAGTCTAATTTCTATATTTTCTGAAAGATATTTATTTTTTAATTAAATGATATGATTTTTGGCCTAATTTTTTCTTCTCTTCCCTTTTTCAGCCGAAGAAGGCGATCTCTCGGTTTCAACGTGACTTTTTTGCATATTTTTCTAAGCTTGGGGCTATTTTCTACATTTTCTGCAAGATATGGATCTTTATATTAAATGAGGTGATTTTTATAGCCTAATTTTATCTTCTCTTATTTTCAGTTGAATATAATGATCTCCCGGTTCCAACAGCCATTTTGCGGACTTCTTTGAGATCCGGAATATTTTCTACTTTTTTTGGAAGAAATGGATTTTTTTATTAATTGATAAGATTTTTTTGGCCAAAATTTGTCTTTCCTTTTTTCAGTTGAATACGACAATCTCCCAGTTCTGGACTTATTTGCAGGTTTTTCTAAGCTCGACGCTATATTTTACAATTTCAGTAAGATATGGTTCATTAATTAAATGATATGATTCTTAAATCATAATTTTGTATTCTCTTATTTTTAAGTTGGAGATGGCAATCTCCCGGTTCCACCAGATATTGTTGCAGATTTTTTTGAGCTCGAGATTATTTTCTACATTTTCTGGAAGATATGAATGTTTTATTGAACGATATGATTTTCATAACCTAGGTTTCTCTTCTCTTACTTTCAGCTGAAGATGGCCATCTCCCGGTTCCAACGGATATTTTTGCTAATTTTTCTGAGCTCGGGGCTATTTCCTAATTTTTCTGAAAGATATTGACCTTTTTATTAAAGATATGTTTTGGCTTAATTTTCTATTCTCTTAATTTTTAAAGTTGAACATGGTGATCTTCCGGTTCCAATGGACATTTTTGCATATTTTTCCTGAGCTCGAGACTATTTCCTGCATTTTTTGGAAGATTTGGATTTTTATTGAAATATATTATTTTTATAGCCTAATTTTGTCTCATGTTAATTTTCAGTTGAAGATGTCGAGCTCCCAGTTCCAACCGATATTTTTGCAGATTTTTCTAAGAACGAGTGTATTTTTACATTTTCTGTAGGATATGGATCTTTTTAGTTGATTTTTATAGCCTATCTTTGTCCTCTCTTATTTTTCCGTTGAAGCTGACGATCTCCCAGTACCAATGGACAATGTAGAGGATTTTTCTGACCTCGGGCATGTTACTACTTCTTGTGGAAGATATGTAAGTTTTTATTAAATGATATGATTTTTTTGCTTAATTTTGACTACTCTTATTTTTAAGATGAATATGGCGATCTTTTGGTTCCATCTGACATTTTTTTTGGATTTTTCAGAGCTTGGGGATATTTTCTCCATTTTCTAGAAGATGTGTATCTTATTATTAAATGATATAATTTTTCGAGCCTAATTTTGTCTTCTCTTATTTTTCACTTGAAGATGGCGGTCTCCCATTTCCAACAGACATTTTTGCGAATTTTTTTGACATCGGTGCTATTTTCTGTATTTTCTGAAAGATATCGATCGTTTTATTAAATGATATGATTTTGGCCTAATTTTATCTTCTCATATTTTTTTCGTTGATTGTCGCGATATCCCGGTTCCAATGGATATTTTTGCAGATTTTTCTGAGCTCCTAGCTATTTTCTATATTATCTGGAAGATATTGACCGTTTTATTAAAGTTATGATTTTTTGGTCGAATTTTGTTTTATTTTCTATTGTTAAATTTAGCGATCTCCCGGTTCCAAATGATATATTTGCAGATTTTTCCAAGCTCTGGGCTATTTTCTATATTATCTGTAAGATATCGACCGTTTTATTAATGATATGATTTTCTTGGCCAAATTGTGTTTTCTTTTTTTAAATTTAGCGATCTCCCGACTCCGACAGATATTTGTGTGGAATTTTCTGAGTTCAGGGATATTTTCTACATTTTAAGGAAAATATGAATCTTTTTATTAAATGATATGATTTTTATTGCCAAATTTTGTCTTCGCTTATTTTCAAGTTGAATATAGAGATCTCCCGATTGCAACGGACCTTTTTTCGGATTTTCAGAGTTCGGTGCTATTTTCTTTATTCTATAGAAGATAGTCATCTTTTTATTAAATGATATGATGTTTATAGCTTAAGTTTGTCTTCTATGATTTTTAAGTTGAAGATGCGATCTCTCGGTGTTCCAACTTACATTTTTGCGGATTGTTCTGAGCTTAAGGCTATTTTCTACATTTTACAGAAGATATCGATTATTTTATTAAATGATATGATTTTTATAACTAAAGTTTGTCTTCTCTTATTTTCCATTTGAAGATGGCGATCTGACGTGAAACCAGAGAGGTGGCCCGATCTTCACGGCATAGGATGTTCAAGAAACTCAAAACCAAACTTAAAAGAAGGATATGAGCATCACACTCTAGAATAAGTGATAGGAAACAGGGAGTGATAAGCTCTAAATAAGGATGGTTCACTGACCTGACAAATGCAAATAGCAAACCAATGTTGAAAAGAACGTGACCTCCTATTTAGACCACTTGCCCAACCATGATCACGAGTTTAACCAATCCACACAGCAATACACTTGGGTTGAAGCACGAATTGGGGGCTTTTGCAGATTTGGATCACCAATCTTATAAGGAAAATTGGCAAGGCAAGGTTCCACAAGAGCTAAAGAAGATAGAAACTCACACAATATGAGAGAACACTCAAATTCTAAATTGATAATATGAGAGAACACTCAAATTCTAAATTGATAATCTGTTACAAAGGATTACATGCTCTATTTATAGGAAGAGCTTTGGAAACTAAAAAGATCTTTAAAAGATACTAATTGAAAATCATTAATGGCTCTTGATCTCTCCATGAATTCAGAGTTAATAGTATGACTCTTGATCTCCCCATGAATTCAGATTTTATTGGTATGACTCTTCATCTCCCTATTAATTTAGAATTAATGGTATGACTCTTCATCTCCCCATGAATTCCGAATTAATGGTCTGACTTTTCATCTCCCCCATGAATTCCTAATTTTAATGGTTGCACATGACTCTTGATATTCACCCATGCATTCTGAAGTTTGATTGCAAATGAATCTTCTTATTCTCCAAATAATTCAGAATTATCCAACTTTGGCCTTAATTTTCTTGGGCTTGGCTTAGCAAGATTAAGGCCTGATTTGCTTCATTTTAGTACAACTTTCTTGGGCCAGCAATGCTTCTACTTGGGCCCCAATTACATCTTGCATTCTTCTTAGCCTTCCTCTTGTCATTGGGCCTTCACTTAGAATTAGGTCTTCAGTTTGTAATTTAATGGGCTGGTTCACATCATCCTCCCTCTCTTGAAAAGGAGTTGTCCTTGACTCTTCAACATCTGCACCAAAATAAGGAGACATGTCAGAAATATTAAAAGTAGCACTCACACCATACTCACCTGATAGTTGAAGCTTGAAAGCATTTTCATTGATTCTCTCAAGGACTAGAAAAGGTCCATCTCCCCTAGGCACGAGTTTGGACTTCCTTTTATCAGGTAACCTTTCTTTCCTAAGATGTAGCCACAGCAAATCTCCAGGCTCATAAATCATCCGCTTTCTTCCTTTGTTAGCTCGATCAGCATAATTTTGAGTCTTTCTTTTCGATATTCTGATGTGCTTTTTCATAGATTTGTTTGACAAATTCAGCACACTTCTTTCCATCCATATTAGCTCTTTCCTGCAAAGGTAGAGGAATCAAGTCAATAGGTGCAATAGGATTAAATCCATAAAAAATTTTAAAGGGTGAAAACTTAGTAGTGGAATGAATAGCCCTATTATAAGCCAACTCCACATGTGGCGAACACTCCTCCTAGTTCTTCAAGTTCTGCTTGATGATTGTTCTTAACAAAGAGGATAGTGTCCTATTCACAACTTCAGTTTGTCCATCGGTTTTTGGATGACAAGTAGTAGAAAACAATAATTTTATCCCAAGCTTGCCCCAAAAAGTCTTCCAAAAATAGCTTATGAATTTGGCATCTCGATCAGACACAATGGTTCTTGGCATTCCATGCAGCCTCGCAACTTCCCAAAATCAGGAAGTGCCAGTAAATGTGCTTGAGTTAGCTTCTCTTTAAGAATTTGGAAAGATTTCTCTTGAGCTTCTCCCCATTTGAATCGGACATCCTTCTTGGTCAATTCATTCAATGGTGCTACCAGTGTTCTAAAATCCTTCACAAACCTTCTGTAAAAGCTTGCAAGTCCATGAAAACTCCTGACTTGTCCAACATTTGTAGGGGTTGGCCAATCTTAGATTGTTGTAATCTTCTCTTCATCCACTACAACACATGTACTACTAACAACAAAGCCAAGAAAAACAATTTTATCTGTGGAAAAATCACAACTTTTCAAATGACCAAACAATTTCTCCTTTCTTAGAACCTCTAGAATTTGTTTAAGATGATCCACGCGTTCATCTAAGGTTCTGCTATACACAAGAATATCATCAAAGTAAACAACCATAAATTTACCATTGTAGGCACGAAAGACATGATTCATTAACCGCATGAATGTGCTAGGTGCATTAGTTAATCCAAAAGCCATAACTAACCATTCATATAATCCATGTTTTGTCTTAAATGTCGTTTTCCATTCATCTCCTTCTTTCATTGTTATTTGATGATAACCACTTTTTAAGTCAATTTTGGAGAAGATAGCTGAACCAGATAATTCATCTAGAATATCATCTAACCTAGGGATAGGATGACGATATCTTAACGTGATGTTGTTAATGGCTCTGTAATCAACTCATATTCTCCAAGTACCATCTTTCTTGTACAAGTAATACCGGAACTGCACAATGACTAAGGCTCTCTCTCACGTATCCCTTGATCATCGACTCTTGAACTTTCCTTTGAATCTCCTTAGTATGTTCAGGATTAGTGCGGTATGCTAGACGATTAGGCAAAGATGCTCCAGGAATAAGATCAATTTGATGCTCTATGCCCCTAATTGGTGGCAAACCTAGCGGTATCTTATCAGGAAAGACATCTTCATATTCCTGCAAAAGAGATAAAACAACACTAGGCAAAGGAGAGGATAAGTCATTAGTATTCAACATCGCCTCTTTGTACACAAGTACTAGGAGGTTTTGTTGAGAAAACAAAGCTTGCTTAATCTCACTTCTTTTTTACACTAGAAAACTCCTCTCTCCCTTTTCTCTTTTCTCTCCTTTTCTTTTTGAACTTTCTCTCAGTTTACTCTCCTTTTCTCCACTCAAATCTTTCATCTTTTTCTCACTCTCATTTTTACTCTCTTCTTGTTGAATCATTTTTCTTTTCTCACTTTCTCTTTTCTTTTCTCTCTTTATTTGATCTTCTATTTTTTTTGGGGATAATGGAAGGATGGTTATAGTCTCCCCTCGAATTACAAAAGAATAATGGTTTAAGTACCCATCATGTGTTACACGACGATCAAACTGCCACGGTCTGCCCAACAAGAGATGACATGCTTTCATGGGAACAACGTCACTGATTATCTCATCTCTATATTTGCCAATAGAAAATAGGATTGTGACTTGTTTTGTTACCTTCAACTCTCCACATTCGTTGAGCCATTGTAGCTTGTAGGGTGGTCGATGCTTGAAGGTTGGAAGACTCAACTTCTCCACTAATTCAGCACTTGCTACATTGTTGCATCTTCCTCCATCTATGATTACACTGAATACTTTTCATTGGACTAGGCAGCATGTGTGGAACAAGTTCTCTCTTTGGTTGTTCTCTTCATCCTTCATTTGAATGCTAAGTGCTCTTCTAGTCACAAGAAATTCTCCTTCGGCAGCAATTTCTCCGTCTTCATCTTCAAGCACCATCTCATCTTCTTTATCAGATTCTTCTTCTTCAGTCTCCTAGTCACCATGGTTATTGATTATCATGGTGCGCTTGTTAGGGCACTCGCTGGAAATGTGTCCTCTCCCTTGGCATTTGAAGCATCTTATGTCACGGTTCTAGAGGTATTTGCTTTAGTTTGCGTCTTCTTCGGAATATCAGCTGTCTTCTCAACATTCTTCGAAGTATTCTCCTTCGAACTAGATGGAGTATCTCTCTTTGAACTTCTCTTCCAAGGGCTAAAAGAATTAGAGCCCTTCCTTGCAACATTTCTCCTCTTTAGTTGTTGTTCTACCTTGATGGCTTGGTGGACCATCTCCTAAAACTCTACATAGCGGTGCATCTCTACAGCATCAAAAATATCAGGATTAAGGCCACGCAAGAAACGAACCATTGTTGCTTCTCTATCCTCCATAACATTTGCTCGAATCATGGCAATATTCATCTCTTTGTGATACTCATCTATACTCTTAGAGCCTTGATTGAGTCGTGTCAGTGTTTGATGAAGTTCCATATGGTAATAAGATGGAATAAACCTCCTTCTCATGGTTGATTTCATTTTTGTCCAAGTGGGACGTTCTCCATATCGTTCTTTTTCTTTTTGCACCTGATCCCACCAGATAAGAGCATAATCAGTAAACTCAAGAGCTACAAGTTTCACCTTGTTACCTTCAGAGTAGTCATGGTATGAGAAAATTTGCTCAACACGCATTTCCCACTCCAAATACGCATGAGGATCATTTTTTCCTTGAAAAGAAGGTAATTTGATTTTAATTCCACCAATGTTGTCTCCTCGGTTTCTATGTCTGCTTTGTTCATCACAATGAAATCTCCTTCTTCTTGGCTGGTGATCTTCAAATTCATCCCCATCAACTTGGCTCTCAGTATCTCCATGGGGTTGTTCTTGATTGTTTGGAGGATTTTGTTATGTAGAAGCTTGATTCTCCATTTGATCTAATCGTTCATGGATTTGTGTTAGGTTTATTTCAAACAAACTCTCAAGATGGCTCACTAATGCATGCATTTGAAAATATGATTCTCCATGTTGTGTAGTATCTTCTGGATTTCCTGCCATGTTAGTGAAAGAAAAAAATACACTCTTGATAATCTCACCAACTCACAATTCCCTCAGAATCTGTCCTTAGCTCGTATGCAACCGAAATCCTTGTTTTCTAATCCAATAATGCCAATAACTCACTTCAACCAAGTATGTAGTGGTGGTAGGTAAATTATGAATAATGGATTGGTTTAGGCCTGAAGTAGGATTAGGTCTAGAGTAGGAATTCAATGAAAAGAAGGGAATTTTTTAGTAGTGCAAGAGAAAAATGCAACAATAAGAGCTTTGAAATTTATAAAATAACAGAATGTAAGAACTGAATTGAGCACCACTGTTTTTTTTCTTTTTCCTTTCTTTTGCCAAGCTTTACTTTTTTTTGCTTTTGTTTTTTTCAGATTTTTCCTTTTGCTTTTGGGTTTTTTTTTTTGCTTTTTTGGGTGCTTTAATTGTATAAACTAAATAAACAGCAAACAAACAAAGGCTCTAAAAAGTTGAAAGATAAAAAAAATCTTGCACACTAAGAATATAAACTAAATGAAAGATTTTGGAAAGTTTCTTATTTTGGCAGAAGCAAAGGAAAGGAAAGGATTTGAAAGAGAAATTTTTTTGAAGCAATAAAATGATTGAAAGAAACCTACCGTGTCTACTTGGGGCTCTGATACCAAATGATGTGAAACCAGAGAGGTGGCCCGTTCTTCACGGCATAGGATGTTCAATAAACTCGAAAACAAACTTAAAAGAAGGAAATGAGCATCACACTCCAGAATAAGTGATAGGAAATAGGGAGTGATAAGCTCTAGATAAGGATGGTTCGCTGAAAAGAATGTGACCTGGTTGAAGATGATATTCATTTTTGCCGAAAGATATGGATCTATTAAATGATATGATTTTTGGCTTTCGGTTCCAACGGACATTTTTGCCGATATTTCTGAGCTACACGCTTTTTTCACATTTTCCGAAAGATATGGATCCTTTTATTAAATGATATCGGAGAAGAAAAATTAGGCCAAAAACTGTTTGTTGGAACCGGGAAACACCATCTTCGACTGAAATATAAGAGAAGACAAAATTCAAAAACAGGAAATCACCATCTTCATCTATAAAAATGTCCATTGTAACAGGAATATCGCCATTTTCAATTGAAAGATTTTTATTTATGATTTTCTGAGCTTGGTGCTATTTTTTACTTTTATGAAAGATATTTATCTTTTTGTTAAATGACATGATTTTTCTGCCTAAATTTGTCTTCTCATATTTTCCAGTTGAAGATGTCGATCTCACGGTTCCAACGGAAATTTTTGCAGATTTGACAAAGCTACGGCCTAATTTCCACATTTTTGGAAGACTTGGATCGTTTTACTAAATGATATTATAATTTGGCCTAATTTTATCTTCTCTTATTTCAGTTAAATATGGCGATCTCCCGGTTCCAAAGGATATTTTTGCGGATTTTTATCAGCTCAGGGCTATTTTCGACAATTTCTCAAGGATATGGATCTTTTTATTACATTATATGATTTTTGTAGGCTAATTTTGTCTTCTCTTATTTTTCAGTTGAAGATGGCAATATCCCGGTTCCAACGGACATTTTTATCGATATTTCTCATCTCGAGACTAGTTTCAACATTTTCTGTAAGATATATATCTTTTTATTAAATGATATGATTTTTCTATCATAATTTTGTCTTCTCTTATTTTTCAATTGAAGATGGCGATCTTCTGTTTCCAACGGAAATGCTTTTCGAATTTTTCAGACCTCGACGCGATTTTCTGTGTTTTCTTGTCGAAATGGATATTTTTATTAAATGTTATGCTTGAAGATGGCGGTCTCCCAGTTCCAACAGACATTTTTTGCGGATTTTTCTGAACTCGAGGTTATTTTTTGTATTTCCTGGAAGATATCAACCGTTCTACTAAATGTTATGCTTTTTGGCCTAATATTTTCTTCTCTTATTTTTTTCGTAGATAATGGCGATCTCCCAGAACCAACAGATATTTTTGCGGATTTTTCTGTGGTACAGACTATTTTCTGCATTATCTGGAAGATAACGATCGTTTTATTAAATGATATGATTTTAAGCCTAATTTTTGTCTTCTCTTTTTTTTGTTAAATTTGGCAATCTCTCGGTTTGGACGGATATTTTTACGGATTTTTCTGAGCTCGGTGATATTTTCTTCATTTTATGGAAAATAAGAATATTTATATTAAATGATATGATTTTTATTGCCAAATTTTGTCTTCTCTTATTTTTCAGCCGAACATGGCAATCTCCCGGTTCCAACGGACATTTTTTTTTCAGTTTTTCTGAGATCGGTGCTATTTTCTCTACTCTATGGAAGATATGGATCTTTTTATTAAATGACATGATTTTGATAGCTTAAGTTTGTCTTCTATAATTTTTAAGTTGAAGATGACGATCTCCCAGTTCCAACAAATATTTTTGTGCATTTTTCTAAGCTCCGGGCTATTTTCTACATTTTATGAAAGTTATGGATCTTTTTATTAAATGATATTATTTTTATAACCTAAATTTGTTTTCTCTTATTTTCAAGTTGAAGATGGCGATTTTTATCATGAATGATATGATTTTTTGGCTTAATTTTGTCTTTTCTTATATTTCAGTTGAAGATGGCGTTCTCTTGGTCCTAAAGGAAATTTTTGCGGATTTTTCTAAGCTTTGGGTGATTTTCCATATTTTTTGGAAGATATTGATCGTTTTATTAAATGATATGATTTTTGGCCTAATTTTGTCTTCTCTTATTTTTCCAGTAAAAGTTGGCGATCTCCCGGTTCCAACGGACATTTTACAGATATTTCTGTGCTACGGGCTATTTTTCAAATTTTTGGAATATATGGATCATTTTATTAAATGATACCAAAGAAGATAAAATTGGGCCAAAAAATATCCGTTGGAACCGGGAAATCGCTAACTTCAATTGAAGTATAAGAGAAGACAAAATCTGAACCGGGAAATCACCATCTTCATCTATAAAAATGTTCGTTGTAACTGGGATATCGCCATCTTCAACTAAAAAGATTATAAATCATTTTCTGATCTTGGTGCAATTTTCTACATTTTATGAAAGATATGGATCATTTTATTAATTGATATGATTTTTCTAGCCTAAATTTGTCTTCTCTAATTTTCCTGTTGAAGATGTTGATCTTTTTATTAAATGGTATGATTTTTTTTGCCCAATTTTGTCTTCTCTTATATTTCATTTGAAGATGGCATTTTCTCGGTCCCCACTGACATATTGCAGATTTTTCTCAGCTTGTGCCATTTTCCACATTTTTTGGAAGATATGGATCGTTTTATTAAAGGATATGATTTTTGGCCTAATTTTGTCTTCTCTTATTTTCCTGTAGAAGTTGACGATCTCCCGGTTCCAACGGACATTTTTGCAGATTTTCTGAGCTCCGGGCTATTTTTTACATTTTCTGGAATATATGGATTGTTTTATTAAATGATAACAGAGAAGACAAAATTAGGCCAAAAAATGTCCATTGGAACCAAGAAATGTCCATCTTCAACTGAAATATAAGAGAAGACAAAATTCAGAACCGGGAAATCGCCACTTCATCTATAAAATTGTCCATTGTAACCGGGATATCACCATCTTTAACTGAAAAGATTGTTATATATCATTTTCTGAGATTGGTGATATATTTTACATTCTATGAAAGATATGGATCTTTTTATTAATTGATATGATTTTTCTAGCCTAAATTTGTCTTCTCTTATTTTCCTATTGAAGAAGGTGATCTTTTTAATATATGATATGATTTTTTGGCAAATTTTGTCTTAACTTATATTCCAGTTGAAGATGGCAATCACCCGGTTCCGACGGACATTTTTGCGGTTTTTTCTGAGCCCATGCCTATTTTCCACATTTTTGGAAGATTTGGATTTTTTATTAAATGATATGATATATTTGCCTAATTTTTCTTCTCTTATTTTCAAATTAAAGATGGCGATCTCCAGGTTCCAACAGACATCTTTGTGGATTTTTTTGAGTTTGCAGCTATTTTTACATTTTCTAGAAGATATTGATCTTTTATTAAATGATATGATTTTTGGTACTAATTTTTCTTTTATTAGTTTTCAATTGAAAACGATCTCCCGTTTCCAACGGACATTTTTGCGGATTTTCTGAGCTCCTAACTATTTTTTTCAATTTTCTAGAAGATATGGATCGTTTTATTAAATGATATGATTTTTTTGGCCTAAGTTTGTCTTCTCTTATTTTTATGTTAAAGAGTGTGATCTCTCGGTTCCAACAGATATTTTTGTCGATTAATCTGAGTTCGGTGTTATTTTCTATATTTTCTGAAAGACATGTATCTTTATATTAAATGATATGATTTTCATACCCTAATTTTGTCTTCGCTTATTTTTTCTATTGAAGACGACAATTTTGTCTTCTCTTATATTCCAGTTGAAGATGATGATAATCCGGTTCCAATGGACATTTTTGCGGATTTTTCTGAGCTCTGGCCTATTTTCCACATTTTTGGAAGATATGGATCGTTTTATTAAATGATATGATATTTGTTGAGTATTTATGTTTCATACCAAAGTTATTTTGATGATGATCAAAATATTATGATGTTGCTAACTCTCTTATTTTAGTCTCATGTTTATCAAATGGAGAATAGCATGCTTTGGAGACTAATAGCTTGGTGTAAGGATGTACATCAAGTGGAGCAATGCCAAAGCTTGGACATGAGGTGCCAAAGCTTAGAGATCATGGAGGAGCATCAAGGCATCTAGCTTTGAAGCCATAGACTCTAAGAAAAGCAATGTAATCCATGTAATATTTCATTTATTACTTTTCTCTTTATGAGTCTAGGTTTAATGTAATGCCCTGATAGAGGTCTACTCATTCATGCATATAAATATAACCATCTTAGTGAGCCTTAGGATTATCTTAGAGTTTAATCCAATAGGTTCATCATGCTAAATGACTCAATTGGAGTCTCTGGCTCTCCAACAGGCAACTGATGAGGGAATGCCAGGCGACTGGGTGATTTCAGGTGCCTGGCCAGCCTCCTACAGTCGGCTGTTGTACACTGCTCAAGTCAACCTTTTTATTGACTCTTACTTGAGCTTTTGGAACAGTCGACTGAAGTTCAATTTACAGTCGCCTGTCTTCCAATAGACGCTTGGGAATTATTCTACAGTAGTCTATGCACAACTTGTATTTTCTGGGTTTCATCCCCAATTTGCAAGTCAGTCGACTGATGAAGTATTTACAGTCTCCTGTAGAATTACAGTCGCCTATGAAATGATCATCTATCTTCTGAAGGCGTAAATGTGAAATTTGCATTTTTCTCAGCTCTTTTCCATCTCTAGTGACAGTCGTCTACTGAAGGATATTCAGTCGCGTGTGAATTGCTCTATAGTCGTCTGTACACAACTTGCATTTTTTGGGCTTCATCCCAATTTGCAAGTCGTCGACTGATGAAGTTTTTACAATCGCATGTCTATTTACAGTCACCTGTGTAGCCTTCTACAGTCGCATGTCCTGACTCAGATTATAGCCGTTGGGAATTTTATAGCCGTTGACCAGTCGACTGTCAGTTGTTCATCAGTCGATTGCCCGTGCCGTAAACTGCCAAAATCTAGCAGTTGCAAATTTATTCATTTTGGATTTTTTCTTGGGTTTGAGGGTTTCTTTTGGCTTCCTATGTGTGTGTGTGTGTGTGTGTGTGTGTGTGTGTGTGTGTGTGTGTGTGTGTGAGGACTGAGTTCAGTAGTACTTCTTGGAACTATTGAAGATCATTTGAGAATCATTAAGCCACTCTCAAACTCTCCCATTTCCCTCTTAGAGGTCATTCTCTCCTTTATGCATTGAAGTCAAGGTCAAGGGAAATCATCCAAGTGCTTTCAAGCTAATCACATCACTTGGAAATCATCTTCTTTGCCTTGCATTCATTAATGAGTAATTTCATCTCAAGGCATAGGTAAGAATATTTATTTTACTTTGTGTTTTCATTGAAACCCTAATTCTCTTTGTGGGAGTTTGGTGTCCTAGTGTAGGACTAACCCTAATTCTCTGTGTGGGAGTTAGTAATTCTCTGTGGAGAAATTTGACCCTTGAGTATGGTTGGTTTGGTTCTTGTGTAGGACAAAATCATCTGTGTGAGGTATCTCTTTGTGGGATTGTATTCACTTCTCTTTGTGGGAATTATAGTGAATATTGGTGTGGATGGACGTACCCAAGTTTGGGAAACTAAGGTAAAATATTGTGTTTGTGTTTGGATTGAATGTGTTGATTAATTCCTCTTGAATTTATTATTTCGTATTTTCAAGTTAATTTTTAATTGCAAAATTTATTGCCATTACTCTATTCAACCCCCTCAAGAGTGTTTTTTGTTAGTATTGCAAGGTAGACGGTCCTAACAATATTTTGGCCTAATTTTGTCTTCTCTTATTTTTCAAGTTAAAGATTACGATCTCCCGGTTCCCACGGACATTTTTACAGATTTTTCTAAGCTTTGGATTATTTTGTACATTTTCTGGAAGATATGAATATTTTTATTACATTATATGAATTTTGTAGCCTAATTTTGTCTTCGATTATTTTTAAGTTGAAGATGGTGATATCCATGTTCCAACTGACATTTTGGCTGAGCTCAGGACTATTTTCTACATTTTCTATAAATATGTATATGTTTATTAAATGAAATGATTTTTCTAACTTAATTTTGTCTTCTTTTATTTTTCAATTGATGATGGCGATCTCCCGGTTTCAAGGGAAATTTTTGCGGATTTTTCTTAATTCATGGCTATTTTATACATTTTATTTTAGATATGGATATTTTTATTAAATGATATGATTTTTATAGCCTACGTTTGTCTTTTCTTATTTTTCACTTGAAGATGCCGCTTTCCCGGTTCCAACGGAAATTTTTGCAGATTTCTCTGACATCCGGCTATTTTCTGTATTTTCTGGAACATAATGATCGTTTTATTTAATGAAATGATTTTTTTTCTAATTTGTCTTCTCTTAGATTTTTTTGTTGCTGATGGTGATCTCCCGATTCCAATAGATATTTTTGAGGATTTTTCTAAGCTCTGTGCTATTTTTTGTATTATCTGGAAGATCTCGAACCTTTTATTAAATGATGTGATATTTTGGCCTAATTTTTTCTTCTTTGTTTTTCGTTAAATTTTGCGCTCTTCCAGTCCGACGGATATTTTTGCAGATTTTTCTGAGCTTGGGGATATTTTCAACATTTTATGGAAAATAAGAATCTTTATATTAAATGATATGATTAAATTTATTGTCTAATTTTGTCTTCTATTATCTTTCAGTTGAACATAGCTATCTCCCGGTTCTAATGGACATTTTTGCGGATTTTCTATGCTTTGTGCTATTTTCTTTATTTATGGAAGATATGGATCTTTTTATTAAATGATATGATTTTTACAGCCTAATTTTGTCTCCTGTTAATTTTCAGTTGAAAATGGCGACCTCCCAGTTCCAACAGATATTTTTCCAGATTTTTCTGAGAACGAGTGTATTTTAACATTTTGTGTCGGAATATGTATCTTTTTAGTTGATTTTTATAGCCTATCTTTGTCTTCTCTTATTTTTCCGTTGAAGCTGGTGATCTCCCAGTACCAACGGACAATGTAGCGGATTTTTCTGACCTCGGGCATGTTTCAACTTCTTGTGGAAGATATGTAAGTTTTTATTAAATGATATGATTTTTTGGCTTAATTTTGACTACTCCTATTTTTAAGTTGAATATGACGATCTTTTGGTTCCAATGGACATTTTTTATGGATTTTTCTGAGCTTGGGGATATTTTCTCCTTTTTCTAGAAGATGTGTATCTTTTTATTAAATGATATAATTTTTCGAGCCTAATTTTGTCTTCTCTTATTTTTCACTTGAAGATGGCGGTCTCCCATTTCCAATAGACATTTTTGCGAATTTTTTTGACATCGGTGCTGTTTTCTGTATTTTCTGAAAGATATCGATCGTTTTATTAAATGATATGATTTTGGCCTAATTTTATCTTCTCTTATTTTTTTCGTTGATTGTCGCGATCTCCCGGTTCCAACGGATATTTTTGCAGATTTTTCTGAGCTCCTAGCTATTTTCTGTATTATCTAGAAGATATTGACCGTTTTATTAAATGTTATGATTTTTTGGTCGAATTTTGTTTTCTTTTTTATTGTTAAATATAGCGATCTCCCGGTTCCAAAGGATATATTTGTAGATTTTTCCAAGCTCTTGGCTATTTTCTATATTATCTGTATGATATCGACCGTTTTATTAAATGATATGATTTTTTGGCCAAATTATGTTTTCTTTTTTTAAATTTAGCGATCTCCCGATTCCGACAGATATTTTTGTGGAATTTTCAGAGTTCAGGGATATTTTCTACATTTTAAGGAAACTATGAATCTTTTTATTAAATGATATGATTTTTATTGCCAAATTTTGTTTTCACTTATTTTCAAGTTGAACATAGAGATCTCCCGATTCCAACGGACCTTTTTACGGATTTTCAGAGTTTGGTGCTATTTTCTTTATTCTATAGAAGATATTGATCTTTTTATTAAATGATATGATGTTTATAGCTTAAGTTTTTCTTCTATGATTTTTTAAGTTGAAGATGCGATTTCCCGGTGTTCCAACTTACATTTTTGCGGATTGTTTTACGTTTAAGGCTATTTTCTACATTTGTCAGAAGATATCGATTATTTTATTAAATGATATGATTTTTATAACTAAAGTTTGTCTTCTCTTATTTTCCATTTGAAGATGGTGATCTGATGTGAAACCAGAGAGGTGGCCCGATCTTCACGGCAAAGGATGTTCAAGAAACTCAAAAACAAACTTAAAAGAAGGATATGAGCATCACACTCTAGAATAAGTTATTGGAAACAGGAAGTGATAAGCTCTAAATAAGGATGGTTCACTGACCTGACAAATGCAAATAGCAAACCAATGTTGAAAAGAACGTGACCTGCTACTTAGACCACTTGCCCAACCACGATCACGAGTTTAACCAATCCACACAGCAATGCACTTGGGTTGAAGCACGAATTGGGGCCTTTTGCAGATTTGGATCACCAATCATATAAGGAAGATTGGCAAGGCAAGGTTCCACAAGAGCTAAAGAAGATAGAAACTCACACAATATGAGAGAACATTCAAATTCTAAATTGATAATTTGATTGATGCCTGTTACAAAGGATTACATGCTCTATTTATAGGAAGAGCTTTGAAAACTAAAAAGACTCTTTAAAGTACTAATTAAAGATCATTAATGGCTCTTGATCTCTCCATGAATTCAGAGTTAATAGTATGACTCTTGATCTCCCCATGAATTCAGATTTTACTAGTATGCCTCTTCATCTCCCCATTAATTCAGAATTAATGGTATGACTCTTCATCTCCGCATGAATTCTGAATTAATGGTCTGACTCTTCATCTCCCCCATGAATTCCGAATTAATGGTTGCACGTGACTCTTGATATTCACCCATGCATTCTGAAGTTTGATTGCAAATGAATCTTCTTATTCTCCAAATAATTCAGAATTATCCAATCTTTGGCCTTAATTTTCTTGGGCTTGGCTTAGCAAGATTAAGGCCTGATTTGCTTCTTTTTAGCACAACTTTCTTGGGCCATCAATGCTTCTACTTGGGCCCCAATTGCATCTTGCATTCTTTTTAGCCTCCCTCTTGTCATTGGGCCTTCACTTAGAATTAGGTCTTCAGTTTGTAATTTGATGGGCTGGTTCACATCATCCTCCCTCTCTTGAAAAGGAGTCGTCCTTGACTCTTCAACATCTGCACCAAAATAAGGAGACATGTCAGAAATATTAAAAGTAGCACTCACACCATACTCACCTGATAGTTGAAGCTTGTAAGCATTTTCATTGATTTTCTCAAGGACTCGAAAAGGTCCATCTCCCCTAGGCATGAGTTTGGACTTCCTTTTATCAGGAACCCTTTCTTTCCTAAGATGTAGCCACAGCAAATCTACAGGCTCATAAATCATCCGCTTTCTTCCTTTGTTAGCTCGATCGGCATACTTTTGAGTCATTCTTTTCGATATTCTGATGTGCTTTTTCATGGATTTGTTTGACAAATTCAGCACACTTCTTTCCATCCATATTCGCTATATTCTGCAAAGGTAGAGGAATCAAGTCAATAGGTGCAATAGGATTAAATCCATAAAAATTTTAAAGGGTGAAAACTTAGTAGTGGAATGAATAGCCATATTATAAGCAACTCCACTGTGGCGAACACTCCTCCCAGTTCTTCAAGTTCTGCTTGATGATTGTCCTTAACAAAGAGGATAGTGTCCTATTCACAACTTCAGTTTGTCCATTGGTTTTTGGATGACAAGTAGTAGAAAACAATAATTTTGTCCCAAACTTGCCCCAAAAAGTCTTCCAGAAATAGCTTAAGAATTTGGCATCTCGATCTGACACAATGGTTCTTGGCATTCCAAGCAGCCTCGCAACTTCCCAAAATCAGGAAGTGCCAGTAAATGTGCTTGACTTAGCTTCTCTTTAATAATTTGGAAAGCTTTCTCTTGAGCTTCTCCCCATTTGAATCGGACATCCTTCTTGGTCAATTCAGTCAATGGTGCTACCAGTGTTCTAAAATCCTTCACAAACCTTCAGTAAAAGCTTACAAGTCTATGAAAACTCCTGACTTGTCCAACAGTTGTAGGGGTTGGCCAATCTTGGATTGCTGTAATCTTCTCTTCATCCACTACAACACATGTGCTACTAACAACAATGGCAAGAAAAACAATTTTATCTGTGGAAAAATCACACCTTTTCAAATGGCCAAACAATTTCTCCTTTCTTAGAACCTCTAGAATTTGTTTAAGATACTCTGCGTGTTCATCTAAGGTCTGCTCTACACAAGAATATCATCAAAGTAAACAACCATAAATTTACCATTATAGGCACGAAAGACACTTTCGTGATTCATTAACCGCATGAATGTGCTAGGTGCATTAGTTAATCCAAAAGGCAGAACTAACCATTCATATAATCCATGTTTTGTCTTAAATGCTGTTTTCCATTCATCTCCTTCTTTCATTGTTATTTGATGCTAACCACTTTTTAATTCAATTTTGGAGAAGATAGTTGAACCAGACAATTCATCTAGCATATCATCTAACCCAGGGATAGGAGGACGATATCTTACCGTGATGTTGTTAATGGCTATGTAATCAACCCATATTCTCCAAGTACCATCTTTCTTGTACATGCAATACCAGAACTCACAATGACTAAGGCTCTCTCTCACGTATCCCTTGCTCATTAACTCTTGAACTTTTCTTTGAATCTCCTTTGTATCTTCAGGATTAGTGCAGTATGCTGGACAATTAGGCAAAGATGCTCCAAGAATGAGATCAATTTGATGCTCTATGCCCCTAACTGGTGGCAAACCTAGCGGTATCTCATCAGGAAAGACATCTTCATATTCTTGCAAAAGAGATAAAACAACACTAGGCAAAGGAGAGGTTAAGTCGTTAGTATTCAACATCGCCTCTTTGTACACAAGTACTAGGAGGTTTTGTTGAGAAAACAAAGCTTGCTTAATCTCACTTCTTTTTGCCACTAGAAAACTCTTCTCTCCTTTTTCTCTTTTCTCTCCTTTTCTTTTTGAACTTTCTCTCAGTTTACTCTCCTTTTCTCCACTCAAATCTTTCATCTTTTTCTCACTCTCATTTTTACTCTCTTCTTGTTGAATCATTTTTCCTTTCTCACTTTCTCTTTTCTTTTCTCTCTTTATTTGATCTTCTATTATTTGTTTTGGGGATAATGGAATGAGGGTTATAGTTTTTCCTCGAAGTACAAAAGAATAATGTTTTAAGTACCCATCATGTGTTACACGACGATCATACTGCCACGGTCTGCCCAACAAGAGATGACATGCTTTCATAGGAACAACGTCACTGATTATTTCATCTCTATATTTGCCAATAGAAAATAGGATTGTGACATGTTTCGTTACCTTCAACTCTCCACATTCGTTGAGCCATTGTAGCTTGTAGGGTTGTCGATGCTTGAAGGTTGGAAGACTCAACTTCTCCAGTAATTCAGCACTTGCTACATTGCTGCATCTTCCTCCATATATGATTACACTGAATACTTTTCCTTGGACTAGGCAGCGTGTGTGGAACAAGTTCTCTCTTTGGTTGTTTTCTTCATCCTTCATTTGAATGTTAAGTACTCTTCTAGTCACAAGAAATTCTCCTTCTGCAGCAATTTCTCCGTCTTCATCTTCAAGCACCATCTCATCTTCTTCATCAGATTCTTCTTCTTCAGTCTCCTAGTCACCATGGTTATTGATTATCATGGTGCGCTTGTTAGGGCACTCGGTGGAAACGTGTCCTCTCCCTTGACATTTGAAGCATCTTATGTCACGGTTCTAGAAGTATTTGCTTCAGTTTGCATCTTCTACGGAATATAAGTTGCCTTCTCAACTTTCTTCAAAGTATTCTCCTTCTAACTAGATGGAGTATCTCTCTTGGAACTTCTCTTCCAAGGGCTAAAAGAATTAGAGCCCTTCCTTGCAACATTTCTCCTCTTTAGTTGTTGTTCTACCTTGATGGCTTGGTGGACCATCTCCTAAAACTCTACATAGCGGTGCATCTCTACAGCATCAAAAATATCAAGATTAAGGCCACGCAAGAAACGAACCATTGTTGCTTCTCTATCCTCCATAACATTTGCTCGAATCATGGCAATCCATCTCTTTGTGATACTCATCTATACTCTTAGAGCCTTGATTGAGTCATTGCAGTGTTTGATAAAGTTCCATATGGTAATAAGATGGAATAAACCTCCTTCTCAAGGTTGATTTCATTTCTGTCCAAGTGGAACGTTCTCCATATTGTTCTTTTTCTTTTTGCACCTGATCCCACCAGATAAGAGAATAATCAGTAAACTCAAGAGCTACAAGTTTCACCTTGTTACCTTCAGAGTAGTCATGGTATGAGAAAATTTGCTCAACATGCATTTTCCACTCCAAATATGCATGAGGATCATTTTTGCCTTGAAAAGAAGGTAATTTGATTTTAATTCCACCAATGTTGTCTCCTCGGTTTCTATGTCTGCTTTGTTCATCACAATGAAATCTCCTTCTTCTTGGCTGGTGATCTTCAAATTCATCCCCATCAACTTGGCTCTCAGTATCTCCATGGGGTTGTTCGTGATTGTTTGGAGGATTTTGTTATGCAGAAGCTTGATTCTCCATTTGATCTAATCGTTCGTGGATTCGTGCTAGGTTTCTGTCAAACAATCTCTCAAGATGGCTCACTAATGCTTGCATTTGAAAATATGATTCTCTATTTTGTGTAGTATCTTCTGGATTTCCTGCCATGTTAGTGAAAGAAAAAAATACACTCTTGATAATCTCACCAACTCACAATTCCCTCAGAATCTATCCTTAGCTCGTATGCAACCCAAATCCTTGTTGACTAATCCAATAATGCCAATAACTCACTTCAACCAAGTATGTTGTGGTGGTTGGTAAATTATGAATAATGGATTGGTTTAGGCCTGAAGTAGGATTAGGTCTAGAGTAGGAATTCAATGAAAAGAAGGGATTTTTTAGTAGTGCAAGAGAAAAATGCAACAATAAGAGCTATGAAATTTATAAGATAACAGAATGTAAGAACCGAATTGAGCACCACTGTTTGTTTTTCTTTTTTCGTTTTTTTGCCAAGCTTTACTTTTTTTTGCTTTTGTTTTTTCAGATTTTTCCTTTTTCTTTTGGGTTTTTTTTGCTTTTTTGGGTGATTTAATTGTACAAACTAAATAAACAGCAAACAAACAAAGGCTCTAAAAATTTGAAAGATAAAAAAAATCTTGCACACTAAGAATATAAACTAAGTGAAAGATTTTGGAAAGTTTCTTGTTTTGGCAGAAGCAAAGGAAAGGAAAGGATTTGAAAGAGAAATTTTTTTGAAGCAATAAAATGATTGAAAGAAACCTACCGTGCCTACTTGGGACTCTGATACCAAATGATGTGAAACCAGAGAGGTAGCCCGTTCTTCACGGCGTAGGATGTTCAATAAACTCAAAAACAAACTTAAAAGAAGGAAATGAGCATCACACTCCAGAATAAGTGATAGGAAATAGGGAGTGATAAGCTCTAGATAAGGATGGTTCGCTGACCTGACAAATGCAAATAGACAACCAACGTTGAAAAGAACGTGACCTGCTACTTGGACCACTTGCCCAACCACGATCACGAGTTTAACCAATCCACACAGCAACACACTTGGGTTGAAGCATGAATTGGGGGCTTTTGCAGATTTGGATCACCAATCTTATAAGGAAGATTGACAAGGCAAGGTTCCACAATAACTAAAGAAGATAAAAACTCAGACAATATGAGAGAACACTCAAATTCTAAATTGATAATTTTATTCATGCATGTTACAAAGGATTACATGCTCTATTTATAGGTAGAGCTTTGGAAACTAAAGAGACTCTTTAAAAGACACAAATTAAAGACCACTAATGGCTCTTGATCTCCCCTATGAATTCAGAGTGAAAGTATGACTCTTGATCTCACCATGAATTCAGATTTTAATGGTATGACTCTTCATCTCCCCATTAATTCAGAATTAATGGTATGCCAATTCATCTCCCCATGAATTAAGAATTAATGGTTGCACATGAATTTTATTATTCCCCCATGAATTCTGAAGTTTGATTGCAAATGACTCTTCTTATTCTCCAAATAATTCAGAATTATCCAATCTAGGGCCTTAATTTTCTTGGGCTTGGATCATCAAGATTAAGGCATGATTTGCTTCTTTTTCGCATAACTTTCTTGGGCCAGCAATGCTTCTACTTGGGCCCCAATTGCATCTTGCATTCTCTTTAGCCTTCCTCTTGTCATTGGACCTTCATTTAGAATTAGGTCTTCAGTTTGTAATTTGTTGGGCTGGTTCACATCACGATCTTTATACTGAATGATATGATTTTTTGCCTAATTTTGTCTTCTATTATATTTTAGTTGAAGATGATATTCTCTCGGTCCCAAATGACATTTTTATTGATTTTTTTGAGCTCCAGGCTATTTTCCACATTTTCTGGAAGATATGGACTGTTCTATTAAATGATATGATTTTTGGCCTAATTTTATCTTCTCGTATTTTCTAGTTGAAGTTGGCGATCTCTAGGTTCCAACGGATATTTTTGCCGATATTTCTGAGCTACACGCTTTTTTCACATTTTCCGAAAGATATGGATCCTTTTATTAAATGATATCGGAGAAGAAAAAATTAGGCCAAAAACTGTTTGTTGGAACCGGGAAATCGCCACCTTCGACTGAAATATAAGAGAAGACAAAATACGGAAATAGGAAATCACCATCTTCATCTATAAAAATGTCCATTGTAACAGGAATATCGCCATTTTCAATTGAAAGATTTTTATTTATGATTTTCTGAGCTTGGTGCAATTTTTTACTTTTATGAAAGATATTTATCTTTTTGTTAAATGACATGATTTTTCTGCCTAAATTTGTCTTCTCTTTTTTTCCAGTTGAAGATGTCGATCTCCCGGTTCCAACGGAAATTTTTACGGATTTGTCAGAGCTACGGCCTAATTTCCACATTTTTGGAAGACTTGGTTCGTTTTACTAAATGATATTATATTTTGGCCTAATTTTGTCTTCTCTTATTTTCAGTTGAATATGACGATCTCCCGGTTTCAATGGATATTTTTGCAGATTTTTCTCAGCTCGGGTTTATTTTCGACAATTTCTCAATGATATGGATCTTTTTATTACATTATATGATTTTTGTAGGCTAATTTTGTCTTCTCTTATTTTTCAGTTGAAGATGGCAATATCCCGGTTCCAACGGACATTTTTATCGATATTTCTCATCTCGAGACTAGTCTCAACGTTTTCTGTAAGATATATATCTTTTTATTAAATGATATGATTTTTCTATCATAATTTTGTCTTCTCTTATTTTTCAATTGAAGATGGCGATCTTCTATTTCTAATGGAAATTTTTTCGGATTTTTCAGACCTCGACGTGATTTTCTGTGTTTTCTTGTCGAACTGGATATTTTTATTAAATGTTAGGATTTTTATAACCTACGTTTATCATCTCTTATTTTTTTACTTGAAGATGGCCGTCTCCCAGTTCTAATAGACATTTTTTACGGATTTTTCTGAACTCGGGGTTATTTTTTTTATTTTCTGGAAGATATCGATCGTTTTACTAAATGTTATGCTTTTTTGGCCTAATATTTTCTTCTCTTATTTTTTTGTAGATGATGGCGATCTCCCAGAACCAACAGATATTTTTGCGGATTTTTCTGTGCTACAGACTATTTTAATAAATGATATGATTTTTTTGGCAAATTTTGTCTTAACTTATATTCTAGTTGAAGATGGCAATCACCCGGTTCCGACGGACATTTTTGCGGTTTTTTCTGAGCCCAGGCCTATTTTCCACATTTTTGGAAGATTTGGATTTTTTTATTAAATGATATGATATATTTGCCTAATTTTTTCTTCTCTTATTTTCAAATTAAAGATGGCGATCTCCAGGTTCCAACAGACATCTTTGTGGATTTTTTTGAGTTTGCAGCTATTTCTACATTTTCTGGAAGATATTGATCTTTTATTAAATGATATGATTTTATGTACTAATTTTTCTTTTATTAGGTTTCAGTTGAAAACGATCTCCCGGTTCCAGCGGACATTTTTGCGGATTTTCTGAGCTCCTAACTATTTTTTTCAATTTTCTGGAAGATATGGATCGTTTTATTAAATGTTATGATTTTTCAATTTTGTCTTCTCTTATTTTTATGTTGAAGAGTGCAATCTCTCGGTTCCAACAGATATTTTCGTCGATTAATCTGAGTTCGGTGTTATTTTCTATATTTTCAGAAAGACATGTATCTTTATATTAAATGATATGATTTTCATACCCTAATTTTGTCTTCGCTTATTTTTTCTATTAAAGATGGCAATATTGTCGTTCTGACAGACATTTTTGCTGATTTTTCTGAGCTCGTGGATATTTTCTACATTTTCTAGACGATATGGGGATTTTAATTAAATGATAAGATTTTTATAACCGAAGTTTCGCTTGCCTTATTTTTCAGTTGAAGATGACGATCTTCAGGTTCCATCGGACATTTTTTGCACATTTTTCTGAGCTCCGGCCTATTTTCTAAATTATCTGGAAGATATGAATAGTTTTATTAAATGATATGATTTTTGGCATAATTTGTTCTTTGATTTTTAAGTTAAAAATTTCGATCTCCCGGTTCCAGTTAACATTTTGCTATTTTTCTAAGCTCGGGGCCATTTTCTGCATTTTCTGGAAGATATGAATCTTTTTATTAATTGACATGATTTTTCTAGCTTAAATTTGTCTTCTCTTATTTTTTAGTTGAAGGTGGCGATCTTTAAATGATATGAATTTTGCCTAATTTTGTCTTCTCTTATATTCCAGTTGAAGATGGCGATAATCCGGTTCCAATGGACATTTTTGCAGATTTTCTGAGCTCCGGCCTATTTTCCACATTTTTGGAAGATATGGATCGTTTTATTAAATGATATGATATTTGTTGAGTATTTATGTTTCATACCAATGTTATTTTGATGATGATCACAACATTATGAAGTTGCTAACTCTCTTATTTTATTCTCATGTTTATTAAATGGAGAATAGCATGCTTTGGAGACTAATAGCTAGGTGTAAGGATGTACATCAAGTGGAGCAATGCCAAAGCTTGGACATGAGGTGCCAAAGCTTAGAGATCATGGAGGAGCATCAAGGCATCTAGCTTTGAAGCCATAGACTCTAAGAAAAGCAATGTAATCCATGTAATATTTCATTTATTACTTTTCTCTTTGTGAGTCTAGGTTTAATGTAATGCCTTGATAGATGATCTACTCATTCATGCATATAAATATAACCATCTTAGTGAGCCTTAGGATTATCATAGAATTTAATCCAATAGGTTCATCATGCCAAATAACTGAATTGGAGTCTCTGGCTCTCCAACAGGCGACTGATGAAGGAATGCCAGGCGACTGGGTGATTTCAGGTGCCTGTCCAGCCTCCTACAGTCGGCTGTTGTATACTGCTCAATTCAACCTTTTTATTGACCCTTACTTAAGCTTTTGGAACAGTCGACTAAAGTTCAATTACAGTCGCATGTCTTCCAACAGACGCTTGGGAATTATTCTACAGTCGTCTATGCACAACTTGTATTTTCTGGGTTTCATCCCCAATTTACAAGTCAGTCGACTGATGAAGTATTTACAGTCTCCTGTAGAATTACAGTCGCCTGTGAAAATGATCATCTATCGTCTGAAGGCGTAAGTGCAAACGTTGCATTTTTCTCAGCTCCTTTCAATCTCTAGTGACAGTCATCTGCTGAAGGATGTTCAGTCGCGTGTGACTTGCTCTATAGTCATCTGTGCACAAATTGCATTTTCTGGGCTTCATCCCAATTTGCAAGTCGTCGACTGATGAAGTTTTTACATTCGCATGTCTATTTACAGTCGCTTGTGTAGCCTTCTACAGTCGCCTGTCCTGGCTCAGATTATAGCCGTTGGGAATTTTATAGCCGTTGACCAGTCGACTGTCGATTGTTCATCAGTCGACTGCCCGTGCCGTAAACTGCCAAAATCTAGCAGTTACAAATTTATTCATTTTGGATTTTTTATTGGGTTTAAGGGTTTCTTTTGGCTTCCTATATATATATAGGAGAGGACCGAGTTCATTAGAACTTCTTGGAACTATTGAAGATCATTTGAGAATCATTAAGCCACTCTCAAACTCTCCCATTTCCCTCTTAGAGATCATTCTCTCCTTTATGCATTGAAATCAAGCTCAAGGGAAATCATCCAAGTGCTTTCAAGTTAATTTCATCACTTGGAAATCCTCTTCTTTGCCTTGCATTCATTAATGAGTAATTTCATCTCAAGGCATATGTAAGAATATTTATTTTACTTTGTGTTTTCATTGAGACCCTATTTGTGGGAGTTTGGCATCCTAGTGTAGGACTAACCCTAATTCTCTGTGTGGGAGTAAGTAATTCTCTGTGGGGAAATTTGACCCTTGAGTAGGGTTGGTTTGGTTCATGTGTAGGACAAAATCATCTGTGTGAGGTATCTCTTTGTGGGAATGTATTCACTTCTCTTTGTGGGAATTATAGTGAATATTGGTGTGGATGGACGTACCCAAGTTTGGGAAACTAAGGTAAAATATTGTGTTTGTGTTTGGATTGAATGTGTTGATTAATTCCTCTTGAATTTATTATTTCGTATTTTCAAGTTAATTTTTAATTGCAAAATTTATTGCCATTACTCTATTCAACCCCCTCAAGAGTGTTTTTTGTTAGTATTGCAAGGTAGACGGTCCTTACAATATTTTGGCCTAATTTTGTCTTCTCTTATTTTTCAAGTTAAAGATTGCGATCTCCCGGTTTCCACGGACATTTTTACAGATTTTTCTAAGCTTTGGATTATTTTCTACATTTTCTGGAAGATATGAATCTTTTTATTACATTATATGAATTTTGTTGCCTAATTTTGTCTTCGATTATTTTTAAGTTGTAGATGGTGATAGCCATGTTCCAACTGACATCTTGGCTGAGCTCAAGACTATTTTCTACATTTTCTATAAATATGTATATGTTTATTAAATGAAATGATTTTTCTAGCTTAATTTTGTCTTCTTTTATTTTTCAATTGATGATGGCGATCTCCCGGTTTCAAGGGAAATTTTTGCGGATTTTTCTGAATTCATGGCTATTTTCTATATTGTATTTTAGATATGGATATTTTTATTAAATGATATGATTTTTATAGCCTACGTTTGTCTTTTCTTATTTTTCACTTGAAGATGCCGCTTTCCCGGTTCCAACGGAAATTTTTGCGGATTTTTTTGACATCCGGGCTATTTTCTGTATTTTCTGGAACATAATGATCATTTTTTTAATGAAATGATTTTTTTCTAATTTTGTCTTCTCTTAGATTTTTTGTTGATGATGGCGATCTCCCGATTCCCACAGATATTTTTGAGGATTTTTTCTAAGCTCTGTGCTTTTTTTTTGTATTATCTGGAAGATCTCGAACCTTTTATTAAATGATGTGATATTTTGGCCTAATTTTTCTTCTTTTTTTCATTAAATTTTGCCCTCTCCCAGTCCGATGGATATTTTTGCAGATTTTTCTGAGCTTGGGGATATTTTCAACATTTTATGGAAAATAAGAATCTTTATATTAAATGATATGATTAAATTTATTGTCTAATTTTGTCTTCTATTATTTTTCAGTTGAACATAGCGATCTCCCGGTTCTAACGGACATTTTTGCGGATTTTCTATGCTCTGTACTATTTTCTTTATTTTATGGAAGATATGGATCTTTTTATTAAATGATATGATTTTTATAGCCTAATTTTGTCTCCTGTTAATTTTCTGTTGAAAATGGCGACCTCCCAGTTCCAACAGATATTTTTGCAGATTTTTCTGAGAACGAGTGTATTTTTACATTTTTTGTCGGAATATGGATCTTTTTAGTTGATTTTTATAGGCTATCTTTGTCTTCTCTTATTTTTTCCGTTGAAGCTGGCGATCTCCCAGTACCAACGGACAATGTAGCGGATTTTTCTGACCTCGGGCCTGTTTCTACTTCTTGTGGAAGACATGTAAGTTTTTATTAAATGATATGATTTTTTGGCTTAATTTTGACTACTCCTATTTTTAAGTTGAATATGACGATCTTTTGGTTCCAACGGACATTTTTTGTTGATTTTTCTGAGCTTGGGGATATTTTCTCCATTTTCTAGAAGATGTGTATGTTTTTATTAAATGATATAATTTTTCGAGCCTAATTTTGTCTTCTCTTATTTTTCACTTGAAGATGGCAGTCTCCCATTTCCAACAGACATTTTTGCGAATTTTTTTGACATCGGGGCTATTTTCTTTATTTTCTGAAAGATATCGATCGTATTATTAAATGATATGATTTTGGCCTAATTTTATTTTCTCATATATTTTTTCGTTGATTGTCGCGATCTTCTGGTTCCAACGGATATTTTTGCAGATTTTTCTGAGCTCCTAGCTATTTTCTGTATTATCTGGAAGATATTGACCGTTTTAATAAATGTTATGATTTTTTGGGCGAATTTTGTTTTATTTTTTATTGTTAAATTTAGCGATCTCCTGGTTCCAAAGGATATATTTGCAGATTTTTCCAAGCTCTGGGCTATTTTCTATATTATCTGTAAGATATCGACCGTTTTATTAAATGATATGATTTTTTGGCCAAATTGTTTTTTCTTTTTTTAAATTTAGCGATATCCCGAATCCGACAGATATTTTTGCGGAATTTTCAGAGTTCAGGGATATTTTCTCCATTTTATGGAAAATATTAATCTTTTTATTAAATGATATGATTTTTATTGCCAAATTTTGTCTTCACTTATTTTCAAGTTGAATATAGAGATCTCCCGATTCCAACAGACCTTTTTTCGGATTTTCAGAGTTCGGTGCTATTTTCTTTATTCTATAGAAGATATTGATCTTTTTATTAAATGATATGATGTTTATAGCTTAAGTTTGTCTTCTATGATTTTTAAGTTGAAGATGCGATCTCCTGGTGTTCCAACTTACATTTTTTGCGGATTGTCCTGAGCTTAAGGCTATTTTCTTCATTTTACAGAAGATATCGATTATTTTATTAAATGATATAATTTTTATAACTAAAGTTTGTCTTCTCTTATTTTCCATTTGAAGATGGCGATGTGATGTGAAACCAGAGAGGTGTCCCGATCTTCACGACATAGGATATTCAAGAAACTCAATAACAAACTTAAAAGAAGGATATGAGCATCACACTCTAGAATAAGTGATAGGAAACGGTGAGTGATAAGCTCTAAATAAGGATGGTTCACTGACCTGACAAATGCAAATAGCAAACCAATGTTGAAAAGAACGTGACCTGCTACTTAGACCACTTGCCCAACCACGATCACGAGTTTAGCCAATTCACACAGCAATGCACTTGAGTTGAAGCACGAATTGGGAGCTTTTGCATATTTGGATCACCAATCTTATAAGGAAGATTGGCAAGGCAAGGTTCCACAAGAGCTAAAGAAGATAGAAACTCACACAATATGAGAGAACACTCAAATTCTAATGTGATAATCTGATTGATGCATGTTACAAAGGATTACATGCTCTATCTATAGGAAGAGCTTTGGAAACTAAAAAGACTCTTTAAAAGATACTAATTAAAGATCATTAATGGATCTTGATCTCTCCATGAATTCAGAGTTAATAGTATTACTCTTGATCACCCCATGAATTCAGATTTTATTGGTATGACTCTTCATCTCCCTATTAATTCAGAATTAATGGTATGACTCTTCATCTCCCCATGAATTCCGAATTATTGGTCTGACTCTTCATCTCCCCCTGGAATTCCGAATTAATGGTTGCAGATGACTCTTGATATTCACTCATGCATTCTGAAGTTTGATTGCAAATGAATCTTCTAATTCTCCAAATAATTCAGAATTATCCAATCTTTGGCCTTAATTTTCTTGGGCTTGGCTTAGCAAGATTAAGGCCCGATTTGCTTCTTTTTTAGCACAACTTTCTTGGGCCATCAATGCTTCTACTTAGGCCCCAATTGCATCTTGCATTCTTTTTATCCTTCCTCTTGTCATTGGGCCTTCACTTAGAATTAGGTCTTCAGTTTGTTGGGCTGGTTCACATCATCCTCCCTCTCTTGAAAAGGAGTCGTCCTTGACACTTCAACATATGCACCAAAATAAGGAGACATGTCAGAAATATTAAAAGTACCACTCACACCATACTCACCTGATAGTTGAAGCTTGTAAGCATTTTCATTGATTCTCTCAAGGACTCGAAAAGGTCCATCTCCCCTAGGCATGAGTTTGGACTTCCTTTTATCAGGAACCCTTTCTTTCCTAAGATGTAGCCACAACAAATCTCCAGGCTCATAAATCATCCGCTTTCTTCCTTTGTTAGCTCGATCAGCATACTTTTGAGTCATTCTTTTCGATATTCTGATGTGCCTTTTCATGGATTTGTTTGACAAATTCAGCACACTTCTTTCCATCCATATTAGCTCTTTCCTGCAAAGGTAGAGGAATCAAGTCAATAGGTGCAATAGGATTAAATCCATAAAAAATTTTAAAGGGTGAAAACTTAGTAGTGGAATGAATAGCCCTATTATAAGCCAACTCCACATGCGGCGAACACTCCTCCCAGTTCTTCAAGTTTTGCTTGATGATTGTTCTTAACAAAGAGGATAGTGTCCTATTCACAACTTCAGTTTGTCCATCTGTTTTTGGATGATGTAACGACTGGTTTTCATGTATCTGGATTTATTATAATATAATATATGTTTTGGTGGATTTTCTCCTCATGCGTGGTTTTCGTCTCCGTGACTTTCATTTTCGCTCGTTTCGTCGTGAATTCTTGTTTCTTCCTTAGGATCGTCGATTTTCGAAGTATGTCATTCGTGACGGACTTCATAACGGTCGTATCTTACTGTTAGATCAAGCCTAGGAGTCTTAGGAATCAATCCCGGGGCCCCGCGCTCCGTATCGGAACTTTTGGTGCTTATTAGCCGGTATAAGAAGGGGCACCGACCGACTAGATGACGATCCAGTTGGTCGGCAATCCTTCTTGGACCGACTAGTTGGCTTTCTAAATTTCTCAGGAGTTACTGTTTATCGTTAGTCGGTCTAAGAACGTTGGTTGACCGACTAGGTTGCAAACTAGTCGGTCGGCAATGCTTCTTTAACCGACTAACACATCATCTAAATTTTAGTATCAGTACTGTTTATTCTTAGTCGGTCTAAGTTCATCTTTCGACCGACTAGTTGTTAAACTAGTCGGTTAAGTTTTGTACTCAGACCGACTAATTCTTGGTTCTACTGTACAGTCGAGTTACTGTTTACTCTTAGTCGGTCTAAGAACGTTCATCGACCGACTAGATGCTAAACTAGTCAGTCAGTATTTGTTCATGGACCGACTAAATCTAAATCCTATTTTCGTTCAGAAGTTACTGTTTACACTTAGTCGGTCTGCGTTGGTCGACCGACCGACTAGTTGCCAAACTAGTCGGTCAGTGGTTGCTCTTTGACCGACTAATCTGTGTTAAAACCCTAATTTCTGGGCAGCCGCCAGCCCATCCTATTTAAACCCATCCCAAACGTTTTCTTCTTCCTCCACTCGACCCAAAACCCTAAAATCTCCCCCATTGAGCCCCCATCTTCCTCCAAGCCTTGTTCCTTCATCCCAAGCCCTAGATTCATCATCTAAACCCTCCATCAACTCATTCTACCTCTCATCTTCCCCAAATTTCCATCAAATCCCCAAAATCCCCCAAAAACCCTAACTCTCCAAAATTCTCCATTTGTTTCCAGATCTGGTCCTAGGGTTCTCCGGAGTGTTTCTTCCGCCCCCTTTCGGTAAGAAATCGATCTCTCGATGTTTTCATAACCTATTTGTATTTTTATGAAACCCTAATGAAATTTCATGTTGTTTAATGATTGTTTCCCCATAACAGCGATTCTCCCCCGTAGATTAGCATCCGCGAGACGAACCTTCGTGATCGTCATCCCCGGTGCTAGGCAAGTGAAACTTGCCACTTAGGGTTTAGGCCATGTTTTAGGCCATTTTCTTGTTGTAGGCGTAAAAGAGGCTAGGTGACGAAATGATACTCGCCTAAGCGCAAATTGGGGAACTAGCTTGACAACGAAGCTAGTTCCGACAAATATCATGTTGCACAATTACCATGTCATGTTTACTTTCCATTAACGGTACGCGAATTAATTGTCATGTCATTGCATTCTTTAAGTGCTTCTGTGATTGTGTAGCATCGCTACAATACTTGTGTTTCCTGGCTCGTGACCAGAAGCGAGCATAATAAGTTGCTAACCCCAACGCTCGATATTGAATTATGAACTTGGAAAACAAGCTCCCGTGCGGGGCAACCCTGGCTCACTTGCTAGGCTCATGTGCAGGGACCCTGGCTTGTTTACGTGTGGGATGGGGTAAGGGTTAAGCGGCCATTCAACTGGGAGTCTGCCTGATCAGCAACTGCAGTTGTAAGGCGTAAACTCTGGGGTGGGGTAGTGTTTAGGGCTGATCAGTGTGAATGATGTACCATTCAGCTGAAGGGCGTAA
>JAULAV010008265.1:0-121447 GCA_030789695.1 Scilla litardierei | reverse complement strand
GATCAGTGATGGTGCACCGCATCTTATCCTATGGGTATGACTTGAAGAACCAAAAGATTCTTCAGAAGGGAGAATTCCCTCGCATCCCTTGCTACAAGGGAAAACTAATTACAAGGCCATCTCTACGAAAAGTTGAAAAAGAATCTCGCCGCTTCCTCAAAAAGAATATAAGGAGATAGATGTGGATAAAATCCACCCCCTAGTGAGCTATTTCGGTACTTCATTGTACTGATAAATGCATCCTTAGAATATTCGTATGTGTGTCTACTACAGACCCGCAACTTAGCTTTTCCAAAGCTATTGGCACAAAAATAAAAATGTTGCGGGCACATTTTCCAGACAATCAAATATGGAAAATAAGTCTGGTTAATGTTGGGAAATATATCTCCCGGTCATTTCAAGATTACTGCCAAGCAACGGGAATAGAAAATGAACATACAGTGCCGCATGTTCATACCCAAAATGGGTCAGCAGAGTCACTGATAAGTAGACTCCATTGGATTGAACGTCCATTAAATCCCGATTGCCGATGGATGCACGGGAATATGCAAATTCTGCATGCTGCATCGTAAATAAAAGACCCTCTGGAGGTCAGAGTCTCCAATACAACTTGCATATGGAATGCCACCGAATATTTCTCATCTGAGAATCTTAGGTCACGCAGTTTAAATCCTCATTGCACCACCACAGGGACCAAAACGGTCCTTAACGTCACCTAGGTATCCATGCAGGGTTTGACTCACCCTCACTTATAAGATACCTAGAAAACCAAACGGGGGACGCATTTAAGGCACACCTTGAAGACTGTGATCTCAATGAGACGAGTTTGCCCAAAATATGCCAATATACTGGAAAATCTGGCGCAAAGCAAATTATAACGTGGGATACAAAAAGATTGACCCACTATGATTCGGTAACAATACACTGTGAAGATGAGATCCTGAAGATCCTCCACATACAGAACACAGTTCACCAATTACCGGAATCATTTACTGATAACCAGAAGATTGTCAGATCACACATCCCTGCTGCAAATACTCCAGCTACGATTGATATCTCCGAGAATGGATGCAATCCACGAGCAGCAGAAATGGCTACTCCTCAACAGAAAAGAGGCAGATCACCAGGCTCCAAGGACGAAAATAAAAGAACAAAGAAACAGACCTGGAAACCTTGGACAATACTACCACATGACAATGAGCTCATATCCACACCCTCACCCCTTCCCGGAATCCGCTGCAGAGGAAATGCCAGAAAAAACTGAAATTGAAAGTAAATGTTGTACGTACTGGTGAGGTGTTGGACAGAAAGAACATAATTGTCGACAATATATTCACGTATCATATTTCCATATGCATCGCAAAAGCGATGATGTTTATAAATTATCGTTCCATACTCCGTTGCTAGAATGCAAACGTAGAGATTGGCCATATGTGGAACGAGGCAATAAAAGATGAGCTGGACTCACTTATGAAACGTGAAATGTTCGGACCTGAAGTCCAGACACCAAAAGGTGTCAAACCTTTGATAAAATAAAGTATTACACACATAAGAAAAAATACAAAATTGTATGCTATAACGTACAACCTATAGCCCAAGGAAAATTTCGCTGAAATTAGGGATCAAACAAATTAAAATGAGAATGTCTCATAAATGATGCATCAGTCTCCTTAAGTTATCAAAAGCGAATACCTTACGATTTGGCGAATGAAAATTTTGGATGTGCTGTTATTGGTTGTTGTGATGGCATACCTTCGTGGATATCTTGGTAAAGATAATTTCCACATTTCCTTAAATGCATGAATAGACTTCGGGACATCTATTCTATTGAAGAAAAACAATAAGAATACTGTACAACCAAGAGAATCGCTTGACAAAGCAATGATTCCTACTGAGGGTTGTCTTTGCACCCGAGCAAAGAGCAGGATTTGAGATCATAGTTATAAACAACTAAAATCTCATCGAATCTCCTGAAGAGAAACCCGAAACATCGGTTCAAGCCTGACTTTTAAACATGAAATAAAAAGGCCTAGGCAAGTATAAAGTCATAGCTCATAGAATCCTGTTACAAACGCCCAGAAGTGCTTGGAGAAATTAAAAGGACCATTGTCATCCAAAGTACACCTACGATAGCATACTTAATGGATGTACAAAAAGAACCCTTCCGATCGCTGGAAGAGGGGGATGATATAACTGGTCCTAAAGTCCATTATCTAAGTGCAATCAGGCACTCCTGCCTAACTGCACGCGTCCCGATATAGCTATTGCAGTAAACTCATTAGCTAGAGATAGTTGGCACCTAAAAGGGCCATTAGACCGGAGTTAAGCCTTCTGTTCTTCCTCCAAGGGTTGAAAGATTTGGACTTACAATATAAAGTATCATCATCCAATGTTTATCCAAATGCAGGTTACAGATCCGGTCCCTATACTGCTAAATCACAGAACGGGTACCCACAGTGGGATGGCCATCTACTGTAGATGTGTAAAGAAATTTATGAAGGCAACATCATCCTATCATTCCGAGATCCTCACCACACCAATGGTGTATTTGAGGGCGCATGCTGGTACATCACATCCCAGTGACGATTGAGAATGAGGCTGGTATTATGGAGCTGACCACATAGTCTGAAGACCACATCAGAGGCGACGAAACTTAGCACACCTCTCTAGAGTTTCTGGATTCAGCAGCTGCTTAATTGAGATAACTTTGTAATCTATGTATATTTTCCGAATGTTGTAAATAAGAGAAATGAGATAAGCCTAAGAGATCAGAAAGCCTAAGAGCTTTTACAGATCAGGGGGAGTTGAGGAAATTTGTACTCTTTTCCCTTAGCTATGGTTTTTCCTACTGGGTTTTTCCATTACCAAAGGTTTTAACAAGGCAAATCACATCAACTCTAGATTCTGAAGTATCCACCCCTCTGTGACGCTCAGAATCCAGAAGTATTCATGAGCAGAGTCACATGTACAAATCAGGGGGAGTTAAAGAGCATTTGTCACTACTACAAAATGGACCTTTAATAGCACACCTTTAATAGCGCTTGCCAATTATAAGCGCTGTTAATTAGAGGCACACATATTAGACAACGCTTCTTTTTGCAAGCGCTGTTAAAGGTCGGAGAATAGACATCGCTTCTTTCTGCAAGCGCTGTTAAAGGTCTGACAATAGACAGCGCTTATTTCTGCAAGCGCTGTGTATTAGAGACACAGATAATACACAGCGCTTGTAGAAAGAAGCGCTGTTAAATGTCAGACAATAGACAGCGCTTCTTTCTACAAGCGCTGTTATAGTTCCAAATAGACAGCGCTTCTTTAGAACAAGCGCTGTTAAAAGTCCCAATAGACAGCGCTTGTTTAATACAAGCGCTGTTAAAGGCCACCCTTTAGCAGCGCTTTCACAAACAAGCGCTGCTAAAGGGGGGGCCTTTAACAGCGCTTGTTTATACAAGCGCTGTTAAAGGCCCCCCCTTTAGCAGCGCTTGTTTGTGAAAGCGCTGCTAAAGGGTGGCCTTTAACAGCGCTTGTATTAAACAAGCGCTGTTAAAGGTATTATATTATCACGATATCGGCGCAAGTATCTTTTTTCACGGTTTCGCAAGGATCTTGGCTTTTGTTTCGAATTAGCCCCGAAGTGTTTCTCTCCGCGAAGACCCGAAGCCCCGACGTTAGGGTTAGGGCCATCTTCGTGCGCTCGAGTTTCTCTCCGCGAAGACGTGAAGACCCGAAGTGTTTCTCTCCGCGAAGACGCGAAGACCCGAAGCCCCGAAGCCCCGAAGCCCCGAAGATCTTGGCTTTTGGTTTCGCAATAGATCTTGGCAGTAGATCACGGTTTCGCAAGTGTGTATCTCTCCGAAGCCCCGAAGCCCGATATCGCTCCGAAGCTCCGAAGCCCTAGGATCGTGCAATTGATAGCGATTACGGCCGCTGCCATCTTTGTGCGCTCCGAAGCCCTAGGATCGAGCGCTCGATAGCGATTATCATGGCCGCTGCCATCTTCGTGCGCTCCGAAGCCCTAGGATCGTGTGCTCGATAGCGATTATCACGGCCGCTGCCATCTTCGAGCGCTCGAGAAGCCCTAGAGCGACCCCTAGCCATAATCCCTCTTCCATCTTCGTGCGCGAGTAACCCAAGCCCTATTCCCACTTCCATCTTCGTGCGCTCGAGTTTTGCTTATCGACCTGAGGTAATTTCTATGGATTTCGTTGATTTGTTTTGTTCATGCCTTTCTGAATTCGATTTGGGAAGTTAAACTATTGCTTATTGTAGTCTGCTGGTAATTTTCATATGCTATGCTTCTTGATTTGGGAATTACCTATAACTATTGAACTATAAAAGGGATATGTACTTCCAAGTATGTTTTAATGATGTAATTTGCTTACATATTCGGATACTGCACCTCGCCGGGTGCACTCTCTTTTAGTTCTTAAGGCACTGCTATATTTCTATCAAAACAATTGTGAGAATACCAGATTCAGACATAAAGTGATCTAATTTGCAAGTGCATAGAGGATGATATAGACCAACCATGCTGAAGTGTTGTCATTTACAATGCTATTGAGGGTATGTCGTTTGGGCCTTCATTGGTTAGAATTGTGGACATTCCAAGCTAGGTGCCTGATGCACGAGCTTTATTGGAGATTCAGAATCATCTCACATTGTGGACTGAAAGTTGCCTTGTTCTGTAACTCATTATCATTTACAACTGTATGCCAATCCATCTGGTAGTCTTAATTTAATTGTTACTATTACTATTTCACATTTCACAATGTGGTATTTTACCTTAATGAAGCTGCCGTAGGACTTTCCTCTTTTCTTCCTTGTGCTAAAACCACCACTATGTTACGACTGCATTATACTTTTTGGGACACCTCAGTGCTATTGATTCATATTTAAGTTTACCTTATTTGTGCATGGCATTTTGGAGCTCCTGTCTTTGAAATGGATGCAGAATGGAAGTATACTTGGAAGTACATATCCGAATATATAATTAAAACATACTTGATAGAAATATATCCAGTTATATGTTGCAAATATAAAGGGATCCAACGTCTTTATTGTTTACAACATATAACTATTGAACTATAAAAGGTTGCAAATGGTCCTGATTTGTTTATTGTGCTCATAATTACCAGATTATTTGTGTTTTCGGTATGTTCGTATTGTATGTTGGCAATGTACACATGATTCTTCTCATGTTCTCCACCCTCACTTCTTTTTTCTGATAAACGGATAATCATTGTCCAAACTATTTGGCTCAGCCGCAAGATGGACCAATTCTTATTTGTCTATAGAAATTAACAAGGTATAAATTTGAACACGAAAAGAAAATAATACGGATAATCATAGTAAAAGAGCATGTAAGATGTGAAGACAATTGGATGCATGTTTGTGCATGCTGGTATGTCAAGTTTTTGTGTGCATAATTGTGTCAAAGAGACATGTTTTCAGTTTAGACATTGGGAAACTAGTGCTGTCACTGCTGTGTCTGACGCTAATGCCCCATCTGAAGATTACACCAGCCCAACTCACATAGGTACCATATAAGAACTGAATCATATACTATGTGACGATGACATTTTTATCGAAAGAACAATGCCTACCTTCATATCTTTGATTGTCTAACTAAATTATAGAAGGTAGGCATCGGCTACAATTATGTCCAACTAGAATGGCTACATCATATATTTCCAGAATTTTTACTTGGCTTTTTTGATGCAGTTTATATTTTTAACTTAAATTTTATTTGACCTTATAAAGACGTGCACCTGAGGGACATAAGGTGCCTTAGGCCCTCTCCTCCCCTTCCCACAAAAACAGTGATGATGGTAAGAAACTTTCTTCCCCTAGAGAGAGACATATAACTATTAGGTGCTATTATATATATAACTAAAAACAACTTCGTGTTACTTGCAGGAGTAAATACTTTTGTGATTGGTCTTCTCTGAGGCCTACTTTGATATAACGGTGCCATTGCCATCTGCTTGTTTTATCTCCAGGTTAGCCTTCTACTTTCAATCAGACCTTCACCTCTCAAATAACAAAATAACTAATGTTAATAATTTTTTTGTTAGATTGATAAATATGGATCGAAAATGGATGTATGCAAATCGTTTATCGAAAGAATACGAGGATGGAGTGAAAGAGTTCATTAGATTTGCAGTTGATCATGCAGAAAATCCAAGGAAAATCATATGCCCCTGTTTAAAGTGTTGCTATGCAAGGGGAGTTAGCGAGGATGAGTTGAAAGATCATTTAGTGTGTAATGGAATTGATCGAAGTTATACATGTTGGACAAGGCATGGTGAGACAAGAGAAGAGTGCAGTGAATTTGGAAGTACAGAGAGGTATGCTACAAGTGATACAAACACAAATACATATGATGACGATCGCCTAGAAGAGATGGCAAATATGGTTGAAGAGGATCTCCGGGATTGTCCTGAAATGTTTACGAGGTTGGTAAGTGATGCGGAGAAGCCATTGTACAGTGGTTGTACTAAGTTCAACCGATTGTCGGCGGTATTAAAATTGTATAACTTGAAAGCGAGCAATGGATGGTTTGATAAGAGCTTCACAGAGTTACTCATAATTCTAAAGGATATGTTGCCAGAAGATAATGTGCTTCCTAGTCGAACATATGAGGCTAAGCGAATGTTATGCTCTATAGGCATGAGCTATGAGAGGATTCATGCTTGTCCTAACGATTGCATCTTATTTCGTAATGAATATGCATCGTTAAACATGTGTCCTAAATGTAATGCCTCACGATATAAAAGAAAAGAATCAACTCCAGTGAAGGTGGCATGGTATTTCCCCATAATACCGAGATTTAGGCGCATGTATCGCAGTCCAGAAGATGCAAAACACTTGACGTGGCATTCAAATGAACGGATTAAAGATGGCAGTTCCGTCACCCGGCAGATTCTCCTCAATGGACAAAATTTGATCACGATTATCCTGAATTTGGGGAAGAAGCAAGAAACCTACGAATTGCATTGTCTACCGACGGAATGAACCCACGTGGTATTCAAAGTAGTTCCCACAGCACATGGCCAGTGATTTTGATGATTTATAATCTACCTCCATGGTTATGCATGAAGCGCAAGTACATGATGTTGTCTATGTTAATTTCTGGGCCTAAACAACCAGGAAATGATATAGACATATACTTGTCTCCGTTAATTGAAGATTTGAAACAAATGTGGGACACAGGTGTAGAGGTGTACGATGGGTACAAGAAAGAGAATTTCAACTTGAGGGCTATGTTATTTGGCACAATTAATGATTTTCCAGCATATGGTAATCTGTCAGGATATAGTATCAAAGGAAAGTGTGCATGCCCTTTATGTGAAGAGAGTACGTATTGGATGCGGTTGGAACATTGTAAGAAGAATGTCTTCCTCGGACATCGTAGATTTTTACCCGTGAGGCATCGTTACCGGTGGTTGAGGAAAGCATTCAATGGGAACACAGAGGAATGTAGAGCTCCTGTGCCATTGACCGGTGATAAGCTGTTTGAAAAGGTAAAGAATTTAAGTAGTAATTTTGGTAAGCCATTTGCAGGAGAACTTGTCACCAGCGGGTGGAAGAAAAACTCTATTTTCTTTGAATTACCATATTGGAAGTCATTGTATGTAAGACATTTCCTTGATGTGATGCATATTGAAAAGAATGTTTTGAAAGTGTTATCGGGACGTTGCTTAATGTTCCAGGAAAGAGTAAAGATGGGATAAATGCGAGGTTGGACATGGTAAGTATGGGAATGAGGATAGAATTGGGACCGGTAAAGAAGGGAAAGCGTACATATCTACCTCCTGCAGCTCATACTCTATCTAGGAAAGAAAAAAAAGTTTTTTGTAAGTTTCTCGATGGAGTTAAAGTTCCAGAGGGATACTCATCAAACATTAGAAGCCTCGTATCTATGAAAGATCTCAAGTTAAAAGGTCTAAAATCTCATGATTGTCATGTTTTGATGGAGCATTTACTACCAGTGGGTATACGTTCCATTTTGCCAAAAAAGGTGAGGGTGACCATCACAAAACTATGTTTCTTCTTCAGGGCAATTTGCAGTAAAATTATTGATCCTGGAAAGTTACCGGCATTACAAAAAGAAATTGTTGTCACATTGTGTGAGCTTGAGATGTATTTACCACCATCCTTCTTTGACATAATGGTTCATCTGACTGTTCACCTGGTTAGAGAGACACAATTGTGTGGACCAGCCTATATGAGATGGATGTACCCGATCGAGCGCTATATGAAGATATTAAAAGGGTATGTGAAAAACCGTAGTCGACCAGAAGGTTGTATGGTTGAGCGTTACATAGTTGAAGAAGCTGTTGAATTTTGTACAGAGTACCTCAGCAATGTTGATTCCATAGGGCTTCCAAGGTCTCGTCACACAGGAAGAATATCAGGGGAAGGGATTAAGGGAGGTGATGTAGTGCTCATATCAAGGACAGAGTGGGAGCAAGCACATTTATATGTTCTGCACAATGATGTTGAAGTTGAGCCGTATGCTGAAAGACACAAGGAACTACTTCGAAATTCAAACCCAAATAGGAATGAGAATTGGGTAACAAGAGAACACAATCAGTCTTTTATAACATGGCTGAAAGAACAAGTCTTTGGAGAGTTGGCTATAAATAGAGCTTCAGTTTCAGATAGATTGAGATGGTTAGCAAATGGTCCAAGTGTACACGTTTTTTCTCACAATGGTTACCTTATTAACGGGTACACATTCTACACTAAAGACCATGATGATCAAAGTACAATGCAAAATAGTGGAGTGACTCTTGTAGCTGAAGCTATGCACATCTCTAGTGCAAAAGACAGAAATCCCATATATGCAAATATGTCATACTTTGGTGTTATTGAACGTATATGGGAGTTGGATTATAGTATGTTTCGATTGGCTGTGTTTGGTTGTAAGTGGGCAGACAACAATAATGGGGTTCAAATTGATGAGTTAGGGTTCATGCGGGTGGATCTCAATAGGGAGGGGTATAAGGACGAGCCTTTTATTTTAGCTTCGCAAGCTCAACAAGTATTCTATGTCACAGATCCCACTGATGTGAAGTGGTCCATTGTGTTGTTGAATAACAAATTAAATGGCTGTCGTAGCCAAGCACATGAAGATATCAATACTGAGGATGATCCTTTCTTAGGGACATCACAATCACTTGATATTGATCATACTGTAGATGATGGTTTCTATATGAGAGATGATCATGATGAGGGGATTTGGGTCAATCCGTCATTTCATATCATGAAGGGACAAACAAGTATTAATCCAACAAGGAAAAGGAAAAGATTAACCTAATTAAGTTCATACGACTTTTTCTGGTGAGTGATATTGTATATTGATCTTAATTCATTTTTCTTGCATCTTTTCTTGTGAACTAACAATTTAATGTTGTTTTACTTTGTTGTAGATAAATGTCTTCTAGTGATGACAACTATGTTCCCCTTGATGGTGATGCTCCTAATATTGAGGAAAATGTTATTAAACGTGGAGTGACCGCTATGGAGGGAGTTATTCGTGCACGCAGCAAAGGGATATCATTTAAGGTATTCTACTTACAAGTTTTTATTATTTAATCATATTAATTTTCATCAACATATATTCATTTTCTTATTCTATCATTGTTATTAGGTTGGATGGAATGATAGGGGTCAACCAATTGATCCTAACAGTGCTATATTTGTGAGTTATATTGGGGGCAATTACCCGACAGATGGTGCCAATAACATGTGATAACTGGAAATCGTCGGCTTTAAAAGTAGTGAAAGAAAACATCTGGAAGGATATACAGGTAATATACATACTCTCATATGTTTTTATTCTTATACAAACATACTAACACAATTGAGCACACTTTTGTAGACATATTTCATTGTTGATGATAGTCATCGGAGATATATTCTTAAAGAAGCAGGCAAACTTTGTAGAAATTTCAGAACCTACTTAACAAAGAATTATGTTTATGATGAAAGTGGTAGTGTTATTGAGCATCCTCCACATGAGTATCCTTTCATATCTGAAGATCAATGGAGAGCGTTTGTTGCTAAACGTCAGTGCGATGAATTTAAGGTAACGTTACTCATTTTGAGGAATCTGACTAAACATATTACTTTGTATTAATATAGTTGCTTTGTGCCTAAATAGATGCGAAGCACTCAAAATCGAAAAAGAGCATTAAATCATATGTACCCATATAGAAAGGGCCGTATGGGTTACGCACGCCTTGAGCAAAAAATGGTAAGTATGCAAAAGATATAACGTTCAAGATGTTAGAAATGATTTTCAATCAATTTATTAATTATCTTAATTGTCTGAATGTACAGTTAAAGGAGTCAGAATCAAATGACACATCCATAGCCCGTCATGATTTATGGAAGGGTGCTCGTGTAAATAAGTTAGGAGTGGTTGATAATGAAAATGTTCAGCAAGTGTGTAAGAAAATTGTAAGTATGATATCATTTTACTCTAGTTCTTTTATTATTTTCTTATTTTATCACTAATGATGTACATGTTACCTTTCAAATTTATGTGCCAGGAGACCATTTCACAAACTACATCACAGGATCAGTTACAGGACTCGCAGGATATACTTTCTCGAGTCTTAAATGTCCCAGAGTATCCTGGACGGGTTAGAGGTTATGGATTCGGGCCGTCAGTAAAAGATTGTTTCCCAAGTGAAAAGCACAGAAGAAATAATGATAACGAGGACTTGAGAGAAACAGTGGCATTGCTCTTAGAGAAGATGAAAGTATTTGAGAGTATGGGTCACACCAAAGAATTAGCTACAATCAGCAAAAGTGGTAGTTGCACGCTTCTTTCCTGTAATATTCCTGAAGTAAGTGTTTTTCTATTAAATTATTGCATTTACAAATAATTAATTCAAGATATTATTAGCAAAATACATTCATGTATGATTAACAACATTAATTGATGTTTTCTTTATGAAATTTTTGTTTTAGGACATCTCATCATGCAATTTATATTTATCATCCCCAACACATCGCATAGTTGGGAAGGGAAAGGTCTTCAATCGTCCTGATGATAGAAAACTACACAATATATCATTACCCATGACTCATATGAAAGTTATGGTTGAACATGTGATAGAGTCAGATGCACCACTACCAATACATATAGAGGATGCAGGAGTCATGGTAGTAGGTGATGCGATTGGTACTTTTGTTGCATGGCCAACCAACCTTATTGATTTGGTCTCTACGGTAAGACTTCTTATAGTATACATTAGATTCTTATATTTTTGTTTCATTATTTTCTAACCAAATGATTCACTTAAATGATTTCCCATACAGATGCCCGTAAAATCTAACGTCAAAGAGTCGGTTAAAACAAAGGAGTCAGGTACTCCTAAAAAGAAACAAGAAAAAGTAAAGGAAAAACATCAGGAGCCCTCCCATACTGGTCGTGCAACTAGTAAAAAGAAACACGAAAAAGTAGAGTCAAAACATCAGGAGTCCTCTCCTGCAGTTGCTGCAAATAATCTCTCCATGTATTGCAATTTTATTCAGATATATGCTACACAAAAGCTTCAAGGTGGTGCGCTGTTACAAATAGACATGGAGAGAGACATTTTTGGTATATCATATATGGAGTTAATTAGTCATCAAATTGTCAATGAACTTCTTCAACACGAGTGGTTGGATTGTCCGGTAATCTGTGTATATATCAGGTACTTTAAGTAAACAATTTTTAGAATTTCATTTCAATTAAACGTTGATATTATTGATACCTTATTTTTAATCTTCATTCAAGGTACTTGTACTATGAGTTGGTTGTCAACAGACAAAACACAAGGAGATTCTCATTCTTATGCCCACATAACACATCTTCTTTTGTTGATGAGCCAACGAAGTATATAGCCGATGCACTTATTGAAAATAACGAGACAGGGAAGTTATTCTTGGCACCATATAATACAGGGTAAATAACTTTTTAATATATTTTATTTAATTTAATGAATTCCTAAGAATGTAGTCACTTAGAATTTGCTAACTACTTTTGTAGGGGTCATTGGGTGTTGTTAGTCATCAATGCCACATCAGAGACAATATATTATTTGGATTCCTTGCATCAAGATCCAAAATATAATCGAACCATGAAGGATACATTCGACAAGTAAGTTAATTGTGTTTTATGTCAATATGTAAATATGATATACGTTGAATATAACGAGTTGACTAAATTTATTTTATTTTGTTAGAGCTTTGTACATTTATCGTGCTTCTAAGAAAACCAGGGGCCCGAAATCTAGATCAAACAAACCCACGTGGATCCGTATAAATGTATGTACAACGGTCTCTTCTAATTTAATATGTTGCTCAAATCTAGATCAACCAAGGATAACTCACCATTCATATAATTTTTCATTTTTTGAATTGTATAGTGCCCCCTTCAGACCAATACAATTGATTGTGGTTATTATGTTATGCGATTCATGAAAGAAATCCTTTCACAAAATGAAAACATCATCCCAGATACGGTATGTGGTTTTAGTTTTAATTTATATTTTTCGTATTTTTTAGTTATATTTGCTAATATTTGATTATAACATATATTTGCTATTTGCTATGATATTCTATTTTGTAGTACTTCCCTGACTACCAATGTGCTACTTACTCTCCTGATCAACTAGCTGAAGTCAAGGAAGATTGGTGTCGTTATGTGGTCCAGAAATATGTCACTTTAGTATAGATGTGCACCCTAAAGGTCGGTATTCAGTTAAACTTTGTTTTTTAACCCTTTGATAAAGTTGTGATATTGGTCAACCTTCCGCTATGATTGGTGTCGTTATGATGTTATCAATGTGTTCTTCTGAATTGGAAATAACATTTGGTGACAATATTCTCAAATTAGTGTTTAATTCTATAAAAGTATTGCATTTGCAAGCTTCCGTCGTGCAATTGAGTCACTTCCTCCATGCTAATTGTTGTTAAAGGCCCATTGTACATTCCATACGGCATGTTAGGATATTACAGCATTTTTTACTATGCAAGAAATTAAACCATTCTCACTATATAATTTTTTACTATGCACGAAAATATATAATTTTCCATCACTCTGAATTCTAACAGACATATGCTTGACCAAATAAACAAGCTCATGATATATTGATAACCTAATAAACATGCACAGGATGTATAAAGTGTTGTTCCAGGTATCAGGAAATATTAAGCATGTAGCGTATCATATAAAACAGTGTAGAATGCAAATGGATTTCACCTAACCAAAAAGATTGTAGAATGATAAGAAATGCATATATTTCCAGATTGACTTAGCATCACTATGGATGGAATTATATTAGATAAGTAGGTGATAATTGAAATTATCATAAATTTTCCCTGTCAAGTGTCAATATGGATGTAATTCTCTGGGTTTCTAGTCTAGTTGGCATTTCTGCTTCTTTGCATCCTCTAGGGTATTCGAAATATTAATTTAAAGAGAGCAGAAGGAAACAAAAGCTGGATCATTCTGAAGTTCATATGTTGAAAACATATACATCATGCTTCAGATGTTGAATCCATAAAGTCATACTGTCCTAATATTATTGAACGGATTTTCTGAGAAGTTCATGCTTATGCTAAGAAATCACAAATCCACATATCTGTTTAGATATTTGCACAAAAGAAGAATTCTGTTAATTGAACTTATGTCATAATGCAGATTAACTATGAGAGTTCTACTGGTACATTTTGTCATAAGAGTTTTGAATCTCTTCGGCAAGCAGTCCTGTGGTCAAATATGCCAAAAGCATCTAGTTATGCTGATTTCCTACAGGTAGAAGAATTTTTTTTGTCATAATGGTCTTTTCTTTTCTATCAGTTGTGTCATGAATGTATAGTGACAGTTGGGAAAACTATATATGATAAGCAACTATGATTGTGGGTAGGTTATTATAAAGAAAATCAGCTTCAAGATCTAGATGTGTGTTTTCCAGTGGCTGATTTGATTACTGGTGTAGATTCTGCTGACAAATGGTTTAAAATGTAATGTATGTATGTCATGTCTTTTATTTAGAAATGAAACTATTATCAAGAAAATTCCCATATTGATTGAAATTTAGCGTAATTTATAGTTTGTGCCTTTTGTGACATAATTTTTATTGTTTTCCCAGAACTTCCTTGTGGACATAAAGGGACCTTCTTTGGCATTTTTACCCGTACTAGCATTTGAAGGAGGAACTAGAAGGAATATACCAAAGTTTGAGGTATTCTAGAGAAAAGAATTCTAAACCACTTATTACCTCACATTTGGAACTACTTATATCAGTTTGTTTACTGTTCTTAAGTGTTCGTTATATATTTTTAGTATGCCACATGTCATAGTTCATGTAAATGGAACAGATAAAGAACAACATGTATAAAGAAGCCGGAATTTACAAAGAGAAAACAAACTGATGTGTTCAATGTTAATTGAACCAATTAGGAATCTGCATCTCAAGATAAAATAAATGTTTTAGATAAAAACTGCACTTATCATTTGTATGGTTATCAGCATTTCTGGTATTTTAATCAAGCCTCAGTGTTAACTTAATTGTTATGCTTCATGGAAGTCTACTTCTGGGTTTTTGATTTTAAACAGTGGGAAACATTTACAAAACGTTTAATTTTCTCATATTCAGGCTCTATGTGATTTCAGAACAAGCATGAATGATCTTTTGACTTGATTGCTGATTGTTCTGGTGTTCATAGTGTAACGGCAGATGGTCAATCAGTGATTTTTGTTTTCCTGAAAATTATCGTTTTGGCCAAGTTCAAGTCTTTTTTGTATCTGAATGTTGCTGATATTGAAAGTTCAAAATCTTGTTGTGGTTCGTTGCATGTACATGTTTTTGATTACATGGCAATTGAGATCGGTTATGCATTAATTTGTTGCATATTTCATAAATAGGAGTTTGTGAATTCCGCTATTTGATCCCATATTTGTCTGCTATTTAGTTTTGTTTGGTGCGCCTTTGTCTATGATATTTTCTACATGTTCCCACTGATTGTTCAGCTGGTGTTGACAGTGCCTACTATATTTCAATTAGGTGGTGGAACTATGGACCAAGAGAAAGTTCAGGTGTGACTGTGGGAATGCAAAGTTTGGGGAGTTTAACTGCAAGCTTTGTTTCGTAAAAGATTCTGAAAATGTTGATAACTCCTACAACCATAACTTTGAATTTGTTTTATTTTATCATCCACAAGCATAAGCCGCTTCTTATATACCGAGCACCTTAATGCATTGTAATGCCTAGGTCAGTCCCAATGTTTTCTTTAGCTTCAATTGCTCACTTCAGGTCTTCAACGAGCATCAATAAATTCTAACTCTCTCCCCTTTTGTCTATAGAAACGCAGGTGGGAGAAGAAAATGAAAGCGGAGGAGGCAAAAGATTGAGTTGTGGATGCTGGGAGTTGCTCCTTTATAACATTCAGCCACTTCCTATGGACGAAAGCGGTTGTCATGCCGTCTCTGACTTGATGTAGTTTTGTCACCTTGGATCATAATAAGTTACCTTTTATTATTTGAATATAAACTTGGAAAGATTTTATCTTGGATCATATGAATGTTTCATCTCAGAGAGAGATGGGATTCTTCAGTCTTTAGCAAGACGTGCAAAGGTCTGTATAGCTAAAATTCGATTCCTTCATATCCCCATAATCCCATTGTATGTTTTTTCTCTTTCGATTATCATAAAAGAAAAACTAAAAAGGAGAAATAAAAGAAAATCAAGTTCACTTATGAAGATTGTGTTACCATTTGTTATTGGATGCAGGCTTTGGAAGACGCATTCAACAGCCTAGAAGGTGTTACATGCAACAAAGAAGAGGGTGCAATGTATCTCTTCCCTCGTCTCCACCTCCCTCATAAGGCGATTGAAGCTGCAAAGGCCGCAAATGCTGCCCCTGACGCATTCTATGCACGTCGCCTTCTCGATGCTACTGGAATCGTGGTGGTTCCTGGATCCGGATTTCGGCAGGTGAGTGTATTTGCAGGGCAAAATGCATATGCCCAAGCTATCTACCTTGTTCCCTATATTTTATCCTCATATTTTATGTGAAGTATGGTTATTGGTTCCATCATGGTGACAACTGTTGTTTAATGAACAAGATTCAATTTTTAATCTAACTATCTATACTGAGCTTGGCTGGTTATTTTATCGTGTTATATTGCCATGCTAGGGGTTGCGCCCTGAACTTCTGGAAAACACACATCCAAGGTTAGTACGTTTGATGCAGAGCTGTTGGGATGCCTCACCTGCTAACAGGCCCTCTTTTCTGGAGATCACGACTGAGCTTGAAGAACTATTGGAACAGATTGAGGTACTTCACATACTCCGAGAGAAAAAATAATTTTTCATATTTGATCTGAAACGGATATGTTGCGAATTTTCTCCCTTGTCATCGAATCTTATGAATTTTTGCAGGCAGATGGGGGAGAAGCAACTAATACAGAAGAGCAAATGTTTCATAGATGACAATGTAGAAACTTCGCCAGAAATGGAAGTGAAGATGATGCATACACAATCTTTCCAATTATTTGTTTGTTTTTGTTCTGAGCGTCATATTTGGCTGTAATAGTTTTACCGTGCATGGACACGCAAAGAAACCAACTATTTTACTCGATATGTAATTGATGTAGGCTACTACTGCATATCAAAGGTAGCTTTACCCCTCTCATGCATGAGATTTTTTGGGCTGTAATTGTTTTTCTTGTAAAAAAATTACAAACTTGTTGCCTTTTGGTTTGTGCAATGGCAGAGAACATGATCTAATATTGTTATATTGTAGCAAGTGCAGGCAAAATTTTTACACTGCCGAGTACATGCTTGGAGGATCGATGACCAAACAAGCGCTGTTAAAGGGGGGCTTTTAACAGCGCTTGCACTAAAGAAGCGCTGTTAAAGGTCCCCCTTTAACAGCGCTTGCAATAACAAGCGCTGTTAAAGGCCCCCCCCTTTAACAGCGCTTGCACTAACAAGCGCTGTTAAAGGGGGGCCTTTAACAGCGCTTGCACAAACAAGCGCTGTTAAAGGGGGGCCTTTAACAGCGCTTGCACTAAAGAAGCGCTGTTAAAGGCCCCCCTTTAACAGCGCTTGCACTAACTAGCGCTGTTAAAGGCCCCCCTTTAACAGCGCTTGCACAAACAAGCGCTGTTAAAGGCCCCCCCTTTAACAGCGCTTGCACAAACAAGCGCTGTTAAAGGCGGGCCTTTAACAGCGCTTGCACTAAAGAAGCGCTGTTAAAGGCGGGCCTTTAACAGCGCTTGCACTAACAAGCGCTGTTAAAGGCCCCCCTTTAACAGCGCTTGCACTAACAAGCGCTGTTAAAGGCCCCCCTTTAACAGCGCTTGCACAAACAAGCGCTGTTAAAGGCCCCCTTTAACAGCGCTTTTAAAGCGCTATTAAAACCAGCCCCCCTATAGCAGCGGGGAGATAGACAGCGCTTGTAAAGCGCTATTAAAGGCCTTATTTAAGCGCTATTAAAGGTCCATTTTGTAGTAGTGTGTACTCTTTTTCCTTAACTATGGTTTCTTCCACAGGGTTTTCCATAGCTAAAGGTTTTAACGAGGCAAACCTCACCAACTCAAGATCCTGAAGTATCCACACCATGTGAGACTCTTATTACGCTCAGAATCTCGAAGTACTCTTGAGCAGAGTCCACACCTATGGCAGGATAAGGAGTGTTGTGAATGAAAATACCAGAGTCAGTTAGGATTGCGGGTATCTTAGAGATACGCCCATATCTATGTATTCTATATTTCTACTCTCCAACCATGCCTATAAATAAAGGGCTGGGGGTTCCTCCCCCAGTAGGTTATTCATAACAATATGATTATTATTGCTTAATTTTGTTCTCTTATATTTCAGTTGAAGATGGCATTCTCTTAGTCCCAAAGGAAATTTTTGCGTATTTTTCTGAGCTCTAGCTATTTTCCACATTTTCTGGAAGATATGGAACATTTTATTAAATGACATGATTTTTTGGCCTAATTTTGTCTTCTATTAATTTCCAGTTGAAGTTGGCAATCTCCCGGTTCCAACAGACATTTTTGTCGATATTTCTGATCTCCGTGATATTTTCCATATTTCTGGAATATATGGATCGTTTTATTAAATGATATTAAAGAAGACAAAATTAGGCCAAAAAATGTTTGTTGGAACCGGGAAATCGCCATCTTCAACTGAATGATAAGAGAAGACAAAATTCGGAACATGGAAATCGCCATCTTCATCTATAAAATGTCGGTTGTAACCGGGATATCGCCATCATTGACTGAAAAGATTTTTATATATCATTTTCGAAGCTTGGTACTATTTTATACATTTTATGAAAGAAATGGATCTTTTTTAATTAATAGGATTTTTCTATCCTAAAATTGTCTTTTCTTATTTTCCAGTTGAAGATGACGATCTTTTTATTAAATGGTATAATTTTTGGCCTAATTTTTTCTTCTCTTATATTCCAGTTGAAGATGGCGATCATCCAGCTCCAACAGACATTTTTGCGGATTTTTTATGCTCTGGCCTATTTTCCACGTTTTTGGAAGATATGGATTGTTTTATTAAAATGATATGATATTTTGGCCTAATTTTGTCTTTTCTTATTTTCTATTTGAAGATGGCGATTTGCAGTTTCCAACGGACATTTTTGCGAATTTTTCTGAGTTTGGGGCTATTTCTACATTTTCTGGAAGATATGTTTCTTTTTATTAAACGACATGATTTTTTGGCCTAATTTTGTCTTCTCCTATTTTTCGGTTGAATATGTTGATTTCCAGGTTCCAACGGATATTTTTGGCAGATTTTTCTGAGCTCGAAGCTATTTTTTAACATTTTTCGGAAGATATGGATCTTTTTATTAAATGATATGATTTTTGGCTTAATTTTTTATTTTTTTGTTTTCAGCTGATGGCGATCTCTCGGTTCCAATGGACATTTTTGCGGATTTTCAGAGCTCCTGTCTATTTTCTAAATTTTCTGGAAGATATGGATCGTTTTATTAAATGATATGATTTTTTGGCCTAATTTTATCATCTCCTATTTTTAAGTTGAAAAGTATGATCTCTCGGTTCCAACGGATATTTTTTCGGATATTTCTGAGTTTGGTGCTATTTTCTACATTTTTGGAAGACATGTGTCGTCATATTAAAGGATATGATTTTCTTACCTTAATTTTGTTTTCTCATATTTTTCTATTGAAGATGGCGATCTCCTCTTTCCAACAGACATTTTTTCGGATTTTTCTGAGTTTGAGGCTATTTTTCTACATTTCCTGGACTATATGGAGCCCTTTATTAAATCATATGATTTTTATGACCTAAGTTTCGCTTACCTTTTTTTTAAATTGAAGATGACGATCTCCCGGTTCCATCGGACATTTTTGCAGATTTTTTTGAGCTCCGGCCTATTTTCTACAGTATTTGAAAGATATGAATAGTTTCATTAAATAATATGATTTTTGACCTAATTTTGTTTTCTCTTTTTTTAAAGTCGAAAATTCCGATCCTCTGGTTCCAATTGACATTTTGCATATTTTTATAAGCTTGCGGCTATTTTCTGCATTTTTGGAAGATATGGATCTTTTTATTAATTGATTTCATATTTGGCCTAATTTCGTCTTCTTTAACTTTTAAGTTGAAGATGGCGATCTCACTATTCCTTTGCCGATTTTTCTGAGATCGGTGCTATTTTCTACCTTTTCTGGAAGATATGGATCATTTTATTAAATGATATAATTTTTTGGTTTAATGTTGTCTTCTCTTATTTTTTCGTTGAAGATATCGATCTCCCTATTCCAACGGATATTTTTGCGGATTTTTATGGACTCTGGGATAATTTCTACATTTTCGGTATGATATGGATCTTTATATTAAATGATACGATTTTTCGGTTTTAATTTTGTCGTCTCTTATTTTTTACTGAAAATGGCGATCTCTCGGTTCCAACTGACATTTTTTGGACTTTTCTGTCTCGGTGCTATTTTCTAAATTTTATGGACGACATGGATCTTTTTATTACATGATATGATTTTTATCGTCTCAGTTTATCGTCTCTTATTTTTCAGTAGAAGATGGTGTCTCCCGGTTTAAACGGAATTTTTTGCGAATTTTTATGAGCTCGGGGCTATTTTCTGCATTTTCTGGAAGATATGGATCATTTGATACGATTATATAACCTAATTTTGGCGTCTCTTATTTTTTTCGTTGAAGATGGCGATCGCTTGGTTCCAACGGACTTATTTGCGGATTTTTTGAGCTACGTGCTATTTTCTACATTTTCTGTATGATATGAATCTTTATATATGATATGATTTTTATAATCTAATTTTGTCTTCTCTTATATTTTCGGTTGAAGAAGACGGTCTCCAGGTTCCAATGGACTTTTTTGCGGTTTTTTTTCTAAGCTCCTGCTATTTTCTAAATTTTCTGTAAGATAAGGATCTTTATATTGAATGATTTGATTTTTGTAGCCTAATTTTATCTTCTCTTATTTTCTATTGAATATGACGATCTCCCGATTCTAATGGACATCTTGCAGACTTCTCTGAGCCCCGGACTATTTTCTATATTTTCTGGAATATATGGATCTTTTTATTAAATGACATGATTTTTGGCCTAATTTTGTCTTTCCATTTTTTTAGTTGAAGACGACGATCTCCCGGTTCCAACAGACATTCTTAGCGGATTTTTCTTAGCTCGACGCTATATTTTACATTTTCTGTAAGATATGGATCTTAATATTAAATGATATGATTTTAAATGCTAATTTTGTCTTCCTTTATATTTCAGTTGTAGTGGCGATCTCCCGGTTCCATCGGATATTGTTGCAGATTTTTCATAACTCGTGATTATTTTCTACATTCTTTGGAAGATATGGATGTTTTATTGAATGATATGATTTTTAAAACCAAAGTTGATGGCGATCTCCCGGTTCTGATGGAAAGTTTTGCAGATTTTTATGAGCTTCTGCCTATTTTCCACATTTTGGAAGACATGGATTGTTTTATTAAATGATCCTAATTTTGTCTCCTCTTATTTTCCAGTTGAAGATGGCAATCTCCCGGTTCCAACTGATATTTTTGCAGATTTTTCTGAGCGCATGACTATTTTCCACATTTTCTCGAAGATATGGATATTTTATTACATTATATGATTTCCCAAATATGTACCTAAGAACGTGCACAGGTAGAATTACCTGCGCAAGCCCCCTCTTCGGTTTTTGTAAGTAATTTTTTAAGAATTTTTTGCAGTAGGTAGATATACTTGTTATGTACACAAAATTTCAGGTCAATCCAACACCGTTTGAGCCTCCGTCCATCGATTTCAAAAACGTTGCGCAAAACTGTCCAGAATTCTGGACAGTTTTGCGCAATGTTTTTGAAATCGATGAACGGAGGCTCAAACGGTGTTGGATTGACCTGAAATTTTGTGGGGAGCTACATAACAAGTATATCTACCTACTACATAAAATAAATTCAAAAAAAATCTTACAAACACCGAACAGATGGGGCGTGTGGTGGTAACTCTGCCTGCGCACGTTCTCAGGCACATTTCTCTCATATGATTTTTTTGTAGGCTAATTTTGTCTTCTCTTATTTTTCAGTTGAAGATGGCAATATCCATGTTCCAATGGACATTTTTGCCGATATTTCTAAGCTCGAGACTAGTTTCTACATTTTCTATAGGATATTGATATTTTTATTAAATGCTATGATTTTTCTATCCTAATTTTGTCTTCTCTTATTTTTCAATTGAAGATAGCGATCTCCCGGTTTCAACAGAAATTTTTACGAATTTTTCTAACCTCCACTCTATTTTCTGTTTTTTATTGTCGATATAAATATTTTTTTAAATGATACGATTTTATAGCCTACGGTTATCTTCTCTCTTTTTTCGCTTGAAGATGGCGGTCAGCCAGGTCCAACAGACATTTTTGCGGATTTTTCTGAACTCGGGGCTATTTTTCCTTTCTCACTTTCTCTTTTCTTTTCTCTCTTTATTTGATCTTCTATTATTTGTTTTTGGGGTAATGGAAGGAGGGTTATAGTCTCCCCTCGAAGTACAAAAGAATAATGGTTTAAGTACCGATCATGTGTTACACGACGATCAAACTGCCACGGTCTGCCCAACAAGAGATGACATGCTTTCATGGGAACAACGTCACTGATTATTTCATCTTTATATTTGCCAATAGAAAATAGGATTGTGACTTGTTTTGTTACCTTCAACTCTCCACATTCGTTGAGCCATTGTAGCTTGTAGGGTTGACGATGCTTGAAGGTTGGAACACTCAACTTCTCCACTAATTCAGCACTTGCTAGATTGCTGCATCTTCCTCCATCTATGATTACACTGAATACTTTCCCTTGGACTAGGCAGCGTGTGTGGAACAAGTTCTCTCTTTGGTTGTTCTCTTCATCCTTTATTTGAATGCTAAGTGCTCTTCTAGTCACAAGAAATTCTCATTCGGCAGCAATTTCTCCATCATCATCTTGAAGCAGCATCTCATCTTCTTCATCAGATTCTTCTTCTTCAGTCTCCTAGTCACCATGGTTATTGATTATCATGGTGCGCTTGTTAGGGCACTCGCTGGAAATGTGTCCTCTCCCTTGGCATTTGAAGCATCTTATGTCACGGTTCTAGAAGTGTTTGCTTCAGTTTGCATCTTCTTCGGAATATCAGCTGTCTTCTCAACTTTCTTCGAAGTATTCTCCTTCGAACTAGATGGAGTATCTCTCTTTGAACTTCTACTCCAAGGGCTAAAAGAATTAGAGCCCTTCCTTGCAACATTTCTCCTCTTTAGTTGTTGTTCTACCTTGATGGCTTGGTGGACCATCTCCTAAAACTCTGCATATCGGTGCATCTCTACGGCATCAAAAATATCAGGATTAAGGCCACGCAAGAAACGAACCATTGTTGCTTCTCTGTCCTCCATAACATTTGCTCGAATCATGGCAATCTCCATCTGTTTGTGATACTCATGTATACTCATAGAGCTTTGATTGAGTCGTTACAGTGTTTGATGAAGTTCCCTATGGTAATAAGATGGAATAAACCTCCTTCTCATGGTTGATTTCATTTCTGTCCAAGTGGGACGTTCTCTATATCGTTCTTTTTCTTTTTGCACCCGATCCCACCAAATAAGAGCATAATCAGTAAACTCAAGAGCTACAAGTTTCATCTTGTTACCTTCAGCGTAGTCATGGTATGAGAAAATTTGCTCAATACGCATTTCCCACTCCTAATATGCATGAGGATCATTTTTGCGTTGAAAAGAAGGTAATTTGATTTTAATTCCCCCAATGTTGTCTCAACGGTTTCCATATCTACTTTGTTCATCACAATGAAATCTCCTTCTTCTTGGCTGGTGATCTTCAAATTCATCCCCATCAACTTAGCTCTCAGTATCTCCATGGGGTTGTTCTTGATTGTTTGGAGGATTTTGTTATGTAGAAGCTTGATTCTCCATTTGATCTAATCGTTCATGGATTTGTGCTAGGTTTCTGTCAAACAATCTCTCAAGATGGCTCACTAATGCTTGCATTTGAAAATATGATTCTCCATGTTGTGTAGTATCTTCTGGATTTCCTGCCATGTTAGTGAAAGAAAAAATACACTCTTGATAATCTCACCAACTCACAATTCCCTCAGAATCTGTCATTAGCTCGTATGCAACCCAAATCCTTGTTGACTAATCCAATAATGCCAATAACTCACTCCAACCAAGTATGTAGTGGTGGTGGGTAAAATTTTGAATAATGGATGGGTTTAGGCCTGAAGTAGGATTAGGTCTAGAGAAGGAATTCAAATAAAAGAAGGGAATTTTTTAGTAGTGCAAGACAAAAATGCAACAATAAGAGCTATGAAATTTGTAAGATAACAGAATGTAAGAACTGAATTGAGCACCACTGTTCGTTTTTCTTTCTCGGTTTTTTTCCAAGCTTTACTTTTTTTGCATTAGTTTTTTTTTCAGATTTTTCCTCTTGCTTTTGGGTTTTTTTTTGCTTTTTAGGGTGCTTTAATTGTACAAACTAAATAAACAGCAAACAAACAAAGGCTCTAAAAAGTTGAAAGATAAAACAAAAATCTTGCACACTAAGAATATAAACTAAGTGAAAGGTTTTGGAAAGTTTCTTGTTTTGGCATAAACAAAGGAACAGAAAGGATTTGAAAGAGATTTTTTTGAAGTAATAAAATGATTGAAAGAAACCTACCGTGTCTACATGGGGCTCTGATACCAAATGATGTGAAACCAGAGAGGTGGCCCGATCTTCACGGCATAGGATGTTCAAGAAACTCGAAAACAAACTTAAAAGAAGGATATGAGCATCACACTCCAGAATAAGTGATAGCAAATAGGGAGTGATAAGCTCTAGATAAGGATGGTTCACTGACCTGACAAATGCAAATAGCCAACCAACGTTGAAAAGAACGTGACCTGCTACTTAGACCACTTGCCCAACCACGATCACGAGTTTAACCAATCCACACAGCAACACACTTGGTTGAAGCATGAATTGGGGGCTTTTACAGATTTGGATCACCAATCTTATAAGGCAGATTGACAAGGCAAGGTTCCACAATAGCTAAAGAAGATTAAAACTCAGACAATATGAGAGAACATTCAAATTCTAAATTGATAATCTGATTGATGCATGTTACAAAGGATTACATGCTCTATTTATAGGTAGAGCTTTTGAAACTAAAGAGACTCTTTAAAAGACACTAATTAAAGACCACTAATGGCTCTTGATCTCCCCCATGAATTCAGAGTTAATAGTATGACTCTTAATCTCCCCATGAATTCAGATTTTAATGGTATGACTCTTCATCTCCCCATTAATTCAGAATTAATGGTATGACTCTTCATCTCCCCATGAATTAAGAATTAATGGTTGCACATGACTCTTGATATTCCACCATGAATTCTGAAGTTTGATTGCAAATGACTCTTCTTATTCTCCAAATAATTCAGAATTATCCAATCTGGGGCCTTAATTTTTTTGGGCTTGTATCAGCAAGATTAAGGCTTGATTTGCTTCTTTTCTGCACAACTTTCTTGGGCCAACATGCTTCTACTTGGGCCCCAATTGCATCTTGCATTCTCTTTAGCCTTCCTCTTGTCATTGGGCCTTCACTAGAATTAGGTCTTCAATTTGTAATTGTTGGGCTGGTTCATATCACGATCTTTATACTGATTGATATGATTTTTTGGCCTAATTTTGTCTTCTATTATATTTTAGTTGAAGATGATATTCTCTCGATCCCAAATGACATTTTTGTTGATTTTTCTGAGCTCCAGGCTATTTTCCACATTTTCTGGAAGATATGGACCGTTCTATTAAATGAAATGATCTTTGGCCTACTTTTATCTTCTCATATTTTCTGGTTGAAGTTGGCGATATCTCGGTTCCAACGGACATTTCTGCCGATATTTTTGAGCTACAGGCTGTTTTCACATTTTTCAAAAGATATGGATCCTTTTATTAAAAGATATCGAAGAAGAAAAAATTAGGCCAAAAACTGTTTGTTGGAATGGGGAAATCGCCATCTTCGACTGAAATTTAAGAGAAGACAAAATTTGGAAACAGGAAATCACCATCTTCATTTATAAAAATATCCATTGTAACAGGAATATCGCCATTTTCAATTGAAAGATTTTTATTTATGATTTTCTGAGCTTGGTGCAATTTTTTACTTTTATGAAAGATATTTATCTTTTTGTTAAATGACATGATTTTTCTGCCTAAATTTGTCTTCTCTTATTTTCCAGTTGAAGATGTCGATCTCCCGGTTCCAACAGAAATTTTTGCGGATTTGTCAGAGCTACGACCTAATTTCCACATTTTTGGAAGACTTGGATCGTTTTACTAAATGATATTATATTTTGGCATAATTTTGTCGTCTCTTATTTTCAGTTGAATATGGCGATCTCCCGGTTCCAAAGGATATTTTTGCTGATTTTTCTCAGCTCGGGGCTATTTTCGACAATTTCTCAATGATATGGATCTTTTTATTACATTATATGATTTTTGTAGGCTAATTTAGTCTTCTCTTATTTTTTAGTTAAAGATGGCAATATCCCGGTTCCAACGGACATTTTTATCGATATTTCTTATCTCGAGACTAGTTTCAACGTTTTCTGTAAGATATATATCTTTTTATTAAATGATATGATTTTTCTATCATAATTTTGTCTTCTCTTATTTTTCAATTGAAGATGGCGATCTCCCGTTTCCAACGGAATTTTTTTCGGATTTTTCAGACCTCGACGTGATTTTCTACGTTTTCTTTTCGAAATGGATATTTTTGTTAAATGTTAGGATTTTTATAACCTACATTTATCATCTCTTATTTTTCTCTTGAAGTTGGCGGTCTCCCAGTTCCAACAGACATTTTTTGCGGATTTTTCTGAACTCGGGGTTATTTTCTGTATTTTCTGGAAGATATCGATCGTTTTACTAAATGTTATGCTTTTTTGGCCTAATATTTTCTTCTCTTATTTTTTTCTTAGATGATGGCGATCTCCCAGAACCAACAAATATTTTTTCGGATTTTTCTGTGCTACGGACTATTTTCTGCATTATCTGGAAGATACCGATCGTTTTATTAAATGATATGATTTTAAGCCTAATTTTTGTCTTCTATTTTTTTGTTAAATTTGACAATCTCTCGGTTCGGACAGATATTTTTACGGATTTTTCTGGGCTCGGGGATATTTTCTTCATTAAATGGAAAATAAGAATATTTATATTAAATGATATGATTTTTATTGCCAAATTTTGTCTTCTCTTATTTTTCAGCTGAACATGGCTATCTCCCGGTTCCAACAGACATTTTTTTCAGTTTTTCTGAGATCGATGCTATTTTCTTTACTCTATGGAAGATATGGATCTTTTTATTAAATAATAGGATTTTGATAGCTAAAGTTTGTCTTCTATGATCTCCCAATTCCAACAAAACATTTTTGTGCATTTTTCTGAGCTCCGGGCTATTTTCTACATTTTATGGAAGATATGGATCTTTTTATTAAATGATATGATTTTTATAACCTAAATTTGTTTTCTCTTATTTTCAAGTTGAAGATGGCGATTTTTATCATGAATGATATGATTTTTTGGCCTAATTTTGTCTTTTCTTATATTTCAATTGAAGATGGCATTCTCTCGGTCCTAAAGGAAATTTTTGCGGATTTTTATAAGCTCTAGGCTATTTTCCACATTTTCTGGAAGATATTGATCGTTTTATTAAATGATATAATTTTTGGCCTAATTTTGTCTTCCTTAATTTTTCTAGTAAAAGTTGGCGATCTCCCGGTTCCAACGGACATTTTACTGATATTTCTGTGCTCCGGGCTGTTTTTCACATTTTTGGAATATATGGATCATTTTATTAAATGATACCAAAGAAGATAAAATTGGGCCAAAAAAATCTCCGTTGGAACCGAGAAATCGCTATCTTCAATTGAAATATAAGAGGACAAAATCTGAACCGGGAAATCACCATCTTCATTTATAAAAATGTCTGTTGTAACTGGGATATCGCTATCTTCAACTGAAAAGAATTTTATAAATCATTTTCTGATCTTGGTGCAATTTGTACATTTTATGAAAGATATGGATCATTTTATTAATTGATATGATTTTTCTAGCCTAAATTTGTCTTCTTTAATTTTCCTGTTGAAGATGTTGATCTTGTTATTAAATGATATGATTTTTTGCCTAATTTTGTCTTCTCTTTTATTTCATTTTAAGATGGAATTTTCTCGGTCCCAACTGATACATTGCAGATTTTTTTGAGCTCCTGCCATTTTCCACATTTTTTGGAAGATATGGATCGTTTTATTAAAGGATATGATTTTTGGCCTATTTTTGTCTTCTATTATTTTCCTGTAGAATTTGACGATCTTCCGGTTCCAACGCACATTTTTGCAGATTTTCTGAGCTCGGGCTATTTTTTTACATTTTCTGGAATATATGGATTGTTTTATTAAATGATATCAGAGAAGACAAAATTCGGCCAAAAATTGTCCGTTGGAACCGGGAAATCGCCACTTCATCTATAAAATTGTCCGTTGTAACCGGGATATCGCCATCTTTAATTGAAAAGATTGTTATATATCATTTTCTGAGATTGGTGATATATTTTACATTTTATGAAAGATATGGATCTTTTTATTAATTGATATGATTTTTCTAGCATAAATTTGTCTTCTCTTATTTTCCTATTGAAGAAGGTGACCTTTTTAATAAATGATATAATTTTTTTGGCAAATTTTGTCTTAACTTATATTCCAGTTGAAGATTGCAATCACTCGGTTCCAAGGGACATTTTTGCGGTTTTTTCTGAGCTCCGACCTAATTTCCACATTTTGGAAGATTTAGATTTTTTATTAAATGATATGATATATTAGCCTAATTTTGTCTTCTCTTATTTTCAAGTTAAAGATGGCGATCTCCAGGTTCAAACAGACATCTTTGTGGATTTTTTTTGAGTTTGCAGCTATTTCTACATTTTATAGAAGATTTGATCTTTTATTAAATGATATGATTTTTTGTACTAATTTTTCTTTCATTAGTTTTTAGTTGAAAACGATCTCCCGGTTCCAACGGACATTTTTGCGGACTTTCTGAGCTCCTAGCTATTTTTTTTCAATTTTCTGGAAGATATGGATCGTTTTATTAAATGATATGATTTTTTGGCCTAATTTTGTCTTCTCTTATTTTAATGTTGAAGAGTGTGATCTCTCGGTTCCAACAGATATTTTTGTCGATTAATCTGAGTTCGGTATTATTTTCTACATTTTCTGAAAGACATGTATCTTTATATTAAATGATATGATTTTCATACCCTAATTTTGTCTTCGCTTATTTTTTCTATTGAAGATGGCAATCTTGTCGTTCTGACAGGCATTTTTGCTGATTTTTCTGAGCTCGAGGCTATTTTCTACATTTTCTAGACGATATGAAGATTTTAATTAAATTATAAGATTTTTATAACCTAAGTTTCGCGTGTCTTATGTTTCAGTTGAAGATGACGATTTTCCGGTTCCATCGGACATTTTTTGCAAATTTTTCTGAGCTCCGGCCTATTTTCTAAATTATCTGGAAGATATGAATAGTTTTATTAAAGGATATTATTTTTTGGCCTAATTTTGTTTTCTTTGATTTTTAAGTTGAAAATTTCGATCTCCCGGTTCCAGCTAACATTTTGCTATTTTTCTAAGCTCGGGGCCATTTTCTGCATTTTCTGGAAGATATGGATCTTTTTATTAATTGACATGATTTTTCTAGCTTATATTTGTATTCTCTTATTTTTCAGTTGAAGGTGGCGATCTTTAAATGATATGATTTTGGCCTAATTTTGGCTTCTCTTATATTCCAGTTGAAGATGGCGATAATCCGGTTCCAATAGACATTTTTGCGGATTTTTCTGAGCTCCGGCCTATTTTCCACATTTTTGGAAGATATGGATCGTTTTATTAAATGATATGATATTTGTTGAGTATTTATGTTTCATAACAATGTTATTTTGCTAACTCTCTTATTGTAGTCTCATGTTTATCAAATGGAGAATAGCATGCATTGGAGACTAATAGCTTGGTGTAAGGATGTACATCAAGTGGAGCAATGCCAAAGCTTGGACATGAGGTGCCAAAGCTTATAGATCATGGAGGAGTATCAAGGCATCTAGCTTTGAAGCCATGGACTCTAAGAAAAGCAATGTAATCCATGTAATATTTCATTTATTGCTTTTCTCTTTGTGAGTCTAGGTTTAATGTAATGCCTTGATAGATGGTCTCTACTCATTCATGCATATGAATATAACCATCTTAGCGAGCCTTAGGATTATCATAGAATTTAATCCAATAGGTTCATCATGCCAAATGACTCAATTTGGAGTCTCTGGCTCTCCAACAGGCGACTGATGAAGGAATGCCAGGTGACTGGGTGATTCCAGGTGCCTGGCCAGCCTCCTACAGTCTGCTATTGTACACTACTCAAGTCAACCTTTTTATTGACTCTTACTTGAGCTTTTGGAACAGTCGACTGAAGTTCAATTTACAGTCGCATGTCTTCCAACAGACGCTTCGGAATTATTCTACAGTCGTCTGTGCACAACTTGTATTTTTTAGGTTTCATCCCCAATTTGCAAGTCAGTCGACTGATGAAGTATTTACAGTCTCCTGTAGAATTACAATCGCTTGTGAAATGATCATCTATCGTCTGAAGGCGTAAGTGCGAAAGTTGCATTTTTCTCAGCTCCTTCCCATCTCTAGTGACAGTCGTCTGCTGAAGGATATTCAGTCACGTGTGAATTGCTCTATAGTCATCTGTGCACCCCTTGCATTTTCTGGGCTTCATCCCAATTTGAAATTCGTCGACTGATGAAGTTTTTACAGTCGCATGTCTATTTACAGTCGCTTGTGTAGCCTTCTACAGTCGCCTGTCCTGGCTCAGATTATAGCCGTTGGGAATTTTATAGCCGTTGACCAGTCGACTATCAGTTGTTCATCAGTCGACTGCCCGTGCCATAAACTACCAAAATCTAGCAGTTGCAAATTTATTCATTTTGGATTTTTTTCTTGGGTTTGAGGGTTTCTTTTGGCTTCCTATATATATAGGAGAGGACTGAGTTCATTAGAACTTCTGGGAACTATTGAAGTTCATTTGAGAATCATTAAGCCACTCTCAAACTCTCCCATTTCCCTCTTAGAGATCATTCTCTCCTTTATGCATTGAAGTCAAGCTCAAGGGAAATCATCCAAGTGCTTTCAAGCTAATCTCATCACTTGGAAATCCTCTTCTTTGCCTTGCTTCTTTAATGAGTAATTTCATCTCAAGGCATAGGTAAGAATATTTATTTTACTTTGTGTTTTCATTGAAACCCTAATTTTCTTTGTGGGAGTTTGGTGTCCTAGTGTAGGACTAACCATAATTCTCGGTGTGGGAGTTAGTAATTCTTTGTGTGGAAATTTGACCCTTGAGTAGGGTTGGTTTGGTTCTTGTGTAGGACAAAATCATCTGTGTAAGGTATCTCTTTGTGGGATTGTATTCACTTCTCTTTGTGGGAACTATAGTGAATATTGGTGTGGATGGACGTATCCAAGTTTGGGAAACTAAGGTAAAATATTGTGTTTGTGTTTGGATTGAATGTGTTGATTAATTCCTCTTGAATTTATTATTTCGTATTTTCAAGTTAATTTTTAATTGCCAAATTTATTGCCATTACTATATTCAACCCCCTCAAGAGTGTTTGTTGTTAGTATTGCAAGGGAGATGGTCCTTACAATTTTTTGGCCTAATTTTGTCTTCTCTTATTTTTCAAGTTAAAGATTGCGATCTCCCGGTTCCAACGAACATTTTTACAGATTTTTCTAAGCTTGGGAAAATTTTCTACATTTTCTGGAAGATATGAATCTTTTTATTACATTATATGAATTTTGTAGCCTAATTTTGTTATTTTTAAGTTGAAGATGGCTATATCCCTGTTCCAAATGACATCTTGGCCGATAATTCTGAGCTCATGAATATTTTCTACATTTTCTATAAATATGTATATGTTTATTAAATGAAATGATTTTTCTAGCTTAATTTTGTTTTCTTTTATTTTTCAATTGATGATGGCGATCTCCCGGTTTCAAGGGGAATTTTTGTGGATTTTTCTGAATTCATGGCTATTTTCTGCATTTTATTTTAGATATGGATATTTTTATTAAATGATATGATTTTTATACCCTACGTTTGTCTTTTCTTATTTTTCACTTGAAGATGCCGGTTTCACGGTTCCAACGTAAATTTTTGCGGATTTCTCTGACATCCGGGCTATTTTCTGTATTTTCTGGAACATAATGATCGTTTTATTTAATGAAATGATTTTTTTTCTAATTTTGTCTTCTCTTAGATTTTTTGTTGATGATGGCGATCTCCCGATTCCCAAGATATTTTTGAGGATTTTTCTAAGCTCTATGCTATTTTTTGTATTATCTGGAAGATCTCGAACCTTTTATTAAATGATATGATATTTTGGCCTAATTTTTTCTTCTTTGTTTTTCATTAAATTTTGCGCTCTCCCAGTCCGACAGATATTTTTGCAGATTTTTCTGAGCTTGGGGATATTTTCAACATTTTATGGAAAATAAGAATCTTTATATTATATGATATGATTAGATTTATTGCCTAATTTCTTCTATTATTTTTCAGTTGAACATAGTGATCCCCGGTTCTAACGGACATTTTTGCGGATTTTCTATGCTCTGTGCTATTTTCTTTATTTTATGGAAGATATGGATCTTTTATTAAATGTATGATTTTTATGGCTTAAGTTTGTCTTCAATTATGTTTAAGTTGAAGATGGTCTCCTGGTTCTAACAGACATTTTTGCAGATTTTTCCGAGCTCAATGCTATTTTCTACATTTTATGGCAGAAATGGTTCTTTTTATTAAATGATATGATTTTTATAAGCTAAGTTTGTCTTATCTTTTTTTCTAGTTGAAGATGGTGATCTTTATATTGAATAATTTGATTTTTTGGCCTAATATTGTCTCTCTTATATTTCAGTTGAAGATGGCATTCTCTAGGTCCCAACAGACATTTTTGGTCATTTTTCTGAGCTCCGGGTTATTTTCCACATTTTTTGGACGATATGGATCGTTTTATTAAATGATATGATTTTTGGCTTAATTTTGCCTTCTCTTATTTTTCCAGTATAAGTTGGCGATCTCCCAGTTCCAACAGATAGTTTTGCGGATATTTCTAAGCTGCGGGCTATTTTTCACATTTTCTGAAATATAAGGATCATTTTGTTAAATAATATCAGAGAAGACAAAATTATGCCCAAAATGTCCCTTGGAACCGGGAAATCGTGATCTTTCGGTTCCAATGGACATTTTTGCAGATTTTTCTGAGATTGGAGTTATTTACTGCATTTTCTAGAAGATATGGATCTTTTATAAAATGATATGATTTTTCTAGCCTAATTTTGTCTTCTGTTTTTTTCACTTGAAGATGGCGGTCTCCCAGTCCCAACGGCTATTTTTGCGTATTTTTCTGACTCGAGACTAGTTTCAATATTTTCTAAAATATATGGATCATTTTATTAAATGATATGATTTTTTGACCAATATTTATCTTCTCATATTTTTTTGTTGATGATAGCGATCTCCCAGTTCCAGCGGACATTTTTGCGGATTTTTCTGAGTCTCGGCTATTTTATGTATTATCCTGAAAATATCGACAGTTTTAGTAAATGAAATGAATTTTTGGCTCATTTTTGTCTTTTTTAAAAAAATTAGCGATCACTCGGTTCCGACAGATATTTTTGCTGGTTTTTCTGAGCTCGAGGATATTTTCTACATTTTTGGAAAATAAGAATCTTTATATTAAATGATATGATTTTTATTTCCAAATTTTGTCTTCTCCAATTTTTCATTTGAACCTAGCGATCACCGGTTACAACAGACATTTTTTTGGATTTTCTGAGCTCGATGCTATTTTCTTTATTTTATGGAAGATATTGACGTTTTTATTAAATGATATGATTTTTATTGCTTAAGTTTGTCTTCTATTATTTTTAAGTTTAAGATGGCAATCTCCCGGTTCCAACGTACATTTTTGCAGATTTTTTCGAGGTCGGTGCTATTTTTTGCATTTTTGAAAGATAAGAATCTTTTTATTAAATAATATGATTTTTATAACCAAAGTTTGTCTTCTCTTATTTTCCAATTGAAGATGGCGATCTTTATAGAAGATGATTTTTTGGCCTAATTTTGTCTTCTCTTATATTTTAGTTGAAGATGGGATTCTCTTGGTCGCAAAGGACATTTTTGCGGATTTTTCTGAGCTCTGGGCTATTGTCCACATTTTCTGGAAGATATGGATCGTTTTATTACATGATAAGATTTTTGGACTAATTTTGTCTTCTCTTATTTTTCCTGTTGAAGTTGACGATCTCCTGGTTCCAACTAACATTTTTGCGGATATTTATGAGCTCTAGACTATTTTCCACATTTTCCGAAAGATGTGGATCGTTTTATTAAATTATATCGAAAAAGACAAAATTAGGCCAAAAAATGTTTGTTGGAACCAGGAAAGCGCCATCTTTAACTTAAATATAAGAGAAGACAAAATTCGAAATTGGGAAATCACCATCTTATAAAAATGTAAATTGTAACTAGGATATCGTCATCTTCAACTGAAATGATTTATATATATAATTTTTTGATCTTGTTGTAATTTTCTACATTTTATGAAAGATATCAATCTTTTTGTTGAATGACACGATTTTTCTGCCTAAATTTGTCTTCTCTTATTGTCCAGTTGAAGACGTCGATCTCCCGGTTCTAATGGAAATTTCTGTGGATTTTTCTGAGCTCCGGCCTATTTTCCACATTTTTGGAAGACAAGGATCGTTTTATTAAATGATATGATATTTTGGATTAATTTTGTCTTCTCTTATTTTTCGAGTTGAATATGACGATCTCCCGTTCCAACCGACATTGTTGCTGTTTTTTGAGCTCGGGGCTATTTTCTACATTTTCTCGAAGATATGGATCTTTTTATTACATTATATGATTTGTGTAGGCTAATTTTGTCTTCTATTATTTTTCAGTTGAAGCTGGCAATATCCTGCTTCCAATGGACATTTTTGTCGATATTTCTGAGCTCGGAACTAATTTCAACATTTTTTGTAAGATATAGACCTTTTATTAAATGATATGATTTTTCTATCCTAATTTTGTCTTCTTTTATTTTTCAATTGAAGATGGCAATCTCCCGGTTCCAACAGAAATTTTTATGGATTTGTCTGACCTTGAGGCTATTTTCTGTGGTTTATTGTCAATATGGATATTTATTGATATGATTTTTATCGCCTAAGTTTATCTTCTCTTTATTTTCATTTGAAGAAGGCTGTCTCCAAATTCCAACGGATATTTTTGCAGATTTTTTGAACTCGAGGCTATTTTCTGTATTTTCTGGAAGATATCAATTGTTTTATTAAATGATATGATTTTTAGCTTAATTTTTTCTTCTCTGCTTTTTTTTCGGTGATATGGTGATCTCCCGGTACAAACAGATATTTTCGCAGATTTTCTGTGCTATGGCCTATTTTCTGTATTATCTGGAAGATATCGATTGTTATATTAAATGATATGATTTTTGGGCCTAATTTTGTCTTTTCTTTTATTCGTTAAGTTTGGCTATCTCCCGGTCCTGGCGGATATTTTTTCAGATTTTTCTGAATTCGAGGATATTTTCTACATTTTATGGAAAATATGAATCTGTATATTAAATGAAATGATATTTATTACCAAATGTTGTCTTCTCTTATTTTTCAGTTGAACATGGAAATCTCCCGGTTACAAAAATTTTTTCGGATTTTCTGAGCTTGTTTCTATTTTCTTTATTTTATAGAAGATATGTATCTTTTTATTAAATGATATGATTTTGATAGCTTAAGTTTGTCTTCTATTATTTTTAAGTTGAAAATGACGATCCCCGGTTCCAATAGACATTTTTGCGGATTTTTTTGAGCTCCGAGCTATTTTCTACATTTTATAGAATATATGGATCTTTTTATTAAATGATATGATTTTTTAACCTAAGTTTGTTTTTTCTTATTTTCCAGTTAAAGATGGCGATTTTTATATTAAATGAAATGATTTTTTTGGCTTCATTTTGTCTTCTCTTATATTTCAGTTGAAGATGGCATTCTCTCGGTGCTAAAGGAATTTTTGCGGATTTTTTTGAGCTCTGGGCTATTTTCCACATTTTCTCGAAAATATGGAACTTTTATTAAATGTATAATTTTTGGCCTAATGTTTGTCTTCTCTTAATTTCCAGTTGAATTTGGCAATCTCCCGGTTCCCACAGATATTTTTGCGGATATTTCTGAGCTTCGTGTTTTTTCCATATTTTCTGGAATATATGGATCGTTTTAGTAAATGATATCAGAGAATACAAAATTAGGTCAAAAAATGTCCGTTAGAACCGGGAAATCACCATCTTCAACTAAAAATAAGAGAAGACAAAATTCGGAACAAGGAAATCGACATCTTCAACTTTAAAAATGTCTGTTATAACTGGGATATCGCCCTCTTCAACTGAAAAGATTTTTATATATCATTTTCTTAGCTTGGTGATAATTAAACATTTTAGAAGGATATGGATCTTTTTATTAGTTAATATAATTTTTCTATCCTAAATTATTCTTCTCTTATTTTCTAATTGAAGATAACGATCATTTTATTAAATGATATGACTTTTAGGCTAATTTTATCTTCTCTTATATTCCAGTTGAAGATGGCGATCACCCGGTTCGAACTGAGATTTTTGCGGATTTTTCTGAGCTCCGGCCTACTTTCCACATTTTTGGAAGATATGGATCGTTTTATTAAATAATATGATATTTTGGCCTAATTTTGTCTTCTCTTATTTTTTTCAGTTGAAGGTTAACGGACAGTTTTTCGGATTTTTCTGAGCTCGGGATTATTTTCTACATTTTCTGGAAGATATGGATCTTTTTATTACATTATATGATTTTTGTAGCCTAATTTTGTCTTCGCTTATTTTTTCAGTTGAAGATGGCGATTTCCCGTTTCCAATGTACATTTTGGCCGATATTTCTGAACTCTGGACTATTTTCTACATTTTCCGTAAGATTTGGGTCTTTTTAATAAATGAAATGATTTTTTAGCCTAATTTTGTCTTCTCTTATTTTTCAATTGATGATGGCGATCATCTCCTGGTTCCAACGAAAATTTTTGCGGATTTTTCTGAACTCGAGGCTATTTTCTACAATTTATTATAGATATGGATTTTTTATTAAAAGATATGTTTTTATAGCTTACGTTTGTCTTCTCTTATTTTTCACATGAAAATGGCGGTTTCCAAGTTCCAACGGAAATCTTTGCAGATTTTTTTGACATCGGGGCTATTTTCTGTATGATCTGGAAGATACCGATCGTTTTACTAACTGCTATGATTTTTTGTCTAAGTTTGTCTTCTCTTAGATTTTTCGTTGATGATGGCGACCTGTCGGTTTCCACAGATATTTATGAGGATTTTTCTGAGCTCTAGGCTGATTTTCTGTATTATCTGGAAGATATCGATCGTTTAATTAAATGATATGGTATTATGTCCTAGATTTGTCTTCTTTGTTTTTCATTAAATTTTGAGCTCTCTCAGTTTTGACGGATATTTTTGCGGATTTTCTGAGCTCGGTGATATTTTCCACTTTTTATGGAAAATAAGAATCTTTATATTAAATGATATATGTTGTGAATGGAAATACCAGAGTCGGTTAGGATTGCGGGTATCTTAGAGATACGCCCATATCTATGTATTCTATATTTCTACTCTCCTACCATGCCTATAATAAAGGGCTGGGGGTTCCTCCCCCAGTAGTTAATTCATAATACGTTATCAGCACGAGCCTCTAGAAAATTTTCCACAAAAATTTTTTTCGTTTGTTGCGAAGGCAAATGGAGATGGGAGATCCATGCCCGCAGTGCAAGGCATCCTCAATCGAGTGTCGTCATCCGCGTAGGGCTTTGTTCAACCGTCGCTATATCCGAAGGATAGATATAGAGGTAAAAATCGCTAAAAACGATGGTTTTATTCATACGTATGATTGTTCTACCCCTAGATCTAGCAAGATTGATATGGGATTCGCTTGATCGCCCAAAAACGACGAACTTTTCATCCCAAAAATCAAAATTTTAGGGTTTTTCTTGTGTAAACCCTAACCCATACCCGTCGGTGGCGTAGCCGCCGGCCATCTTCCCCCCTGCAGGGGGCGACGGCGCCCTGCTGCTGTCCCCCTGCAGTGGGCGGTGGCCCCTATGCCGCCGACACCCCTGCAGGGGGGCGGTGGTGCCCCGCCGCAGACCCCCTGCAGGGGGCGGCCGACCCCTCAGCAGGGGGGCGGCCGACCCTCCATCCACCGCCTTCTGGCGGATGTAAGGGGGCGGCGGCGGCTAACCCTAGCCGCCACCCCCAAAACCCTACTGGGCCTCGAGCCCAGATTCAAAAAAAAATTTTGCGGGCCTGAAGCATGCAAGCAAACTGCGGGCCTCAGGCCTGCAGGCCTTGTTTCAAAAAAATTTTTGAATGCGGGCCTGAAGCCCGCAGCCAACCTGCGGACTTCAGGCCTGCAGGCCAGTTTTTCTTCAAAAAAAGAAAGAAAGAAAAAACGGAGGGCGAAGGCTAAAAATAAGCCTTAAAAGACTTTTTGGGATAAAAATTAATTATAAAGGGCGTTTGTTGGCCTAAAAATTCGTGAAAAATCACGGTATATTATTAGGCTATATATGGGCATATAAGGGATTATTGGAGACTATTGGGGGTTATTGGGGATGAATTTAAAAAGGAAAAACTTCTTCCTTTTACAAAGAACATGTTAAATTATTGGGCTCTTTTCCAATTCTTTGGACAAACCCAAATTTTAACAACCCTAGCATTAAATGTTTTCTTCTGTAAAATCATCTATACATGCTTTGCATCACTGGCTTATTCTGTGGATAATTTATGCGTGGTTATGCATTATATTTAAACTTAATAATTAGGAAGATCCTGCGACCGCTCTTCCGTTAGTCAGCTAACCTAACGGTGTATGATGTTGCCCAGTGGTCCACTAATTATTAAGTAATTAGATTGTTTATCCATCTCGGTGAATATTAAATGCCTATGACGCATGTGATGAAAATGTCTGATGAAAATGTTTGATAAGCACAAATTTTCTGCTTGGATGGCTAATTGTGGTTTTTGGATAGGCTGTTTAAGTCCCACATTTTATTTTCCTACACTTTTCTTTTACTTTTGAGAGAAATTGTAGTGAGAAAATTTTGTTAATGTCCAAAACCGAAGACCATTTTCCATGGAGACGGAGGCCACAATTGAAGCTGAAGATCTTATATGGGACCCACGGAGGTTTCCGAAGTTGTAATTTCTTTTAAAAGCTTTCATTTGTGTAGACAGACTGTAATGGGACTTTGGACTATTATTTATGTGGGACTGGCCGATCCACGCAATTAACCCTTCATATTAAAATTGCCTCCGCATGAAAATGTTTATGTTTAAATTATTAATTCATGCATTTTTTTGCTCTGCTAGATAAAATGGCTAAAATCGCAAGCGTCGATTTCGAAGTGATGGATGCATCAGGAAGAAACTACCTGAGCTGGCAGCTCGATGTGAAGTTTCATCTGCGGACAAAGTCCTTCATTTATGCTGTGACTAATAATGTAAATGTAAGTGATATAGAAAAGGTGCAAGCCATTATCTATATTCGCTGCCATGTGGACAAGACCCTAAAGGCTGAATACCTTATGGTCGAAGATCCATTTGAGCTTTGGACCGCCCTTGAGGATAAGTATAAACATCAGAAAGATGTTATACTTCCAAAGGCACGATATGAGTGGGAGAACCTGAGACTGCAGGATTTTAAGTCCATTGCTGAGTACAACTCAGCACATCATCACCGCACTCCTGAAGTTGTGTGGTGAAAAATTCTCAGAAGATCGCATGCTGAAAAAGACGTATACGTCCTTCCATGAAAAAGAAGCAATACTAATGCAGAAATACCATGAACGCAAGTTCACCAAATATTCTGAGCTGTTGTCATTTTTACTCATGGCTGAACAAAACAGAGAGCTTCTTCTCACCACTCACAACATGCACCCCTGGCACTGCCCCCCTCCCAGAAGCTAATAATGCCTCTTCTTCTCACAAGAAGAGGGACAGCAAACGAAAAGAAAGACAACATAATGGAGGACAAAACAAAATGGCTAGGGGCCAAGTCCAGCAACGAAGAAATGAAAGTAACCGGAAGTTCACCTGGCGCAGAAATGACAAAAATAGAGATGATGCACCCCCACCCAAGAGGGAATGAGAAGACCAGTGTCGTTGCTGTGGCATGAAAGGCCACTGGTCCAGAGTGTGCAGAACTCCGTAGCATCTCCAGGATTTGTATAAAGAGAACAAGAAAAATAAAGTTGAAACAAACCTGATGACCTCTGATGCTCTAGTCAAGTTTACAGCTGACGACTTCGAACATGATGACTTGCTTGATTATCCTTCTATCTTAGCATACTGTTTAGAACATTTCATGTTATTAGAGCTTTTATATTATGTAATTTGATTTTGAATGAAAATGTTTATCTTAAAATACATGTGCCTATACGATTCATCTTTTAATAGATGAACTGCTCTCATGACTGATTAGTAGACAATAAACACATACGATCTTTCAATACAAAGCCCAACATCAGGGCCATATTGAAGATCCAGGGATCGCAATACTTTTGCCCCCTAAATGACACAGAAACAAAAATAAAGGATGCAGGAATCTCTCCGAATTCCAAAAAAAACTTTTTAAAGTTTCAAGGACATCCATTTCAACGGATTCCATTTGGAAACAGCAAATGTAAATGAAAAACAAATTACTGTATGTGACATCTCAAGAAAAGGATTAAAATCCGTACTTGAACGTTTTGATAGCCTTACAGGCCTCAACCATACAAAGATTCGGAGAAAGGAAGCGAAATTAAATGAAGCACCTGAAGTGCCCAACATCAGCCAAGTTTTTACTCTGGCATGATAGACTTGGCCACCCTAGATCAGTGATGATGCATGGCATCTTATCCTATGGGTACGACTTGAAGGACCAGAAGATTCTTCAGAAGGGAGAATTCCCTCGCATCTCTTGCTACAAGGGAAAACTAATTACAAGGCCATCTCTACGAACAGTTGAAAAAGAATCTCCACGCTTCCTCAAAAAGAATACAAGGAGATAGATGTGGATAAAATCCACCCCTAGTGGGCTATTTTGGTACTTCATTGTACTGATAAATGCATCCTTAGAATATTCGTATGTGTGTCTACTACAGACCCGCAACTTAGCTTTTCCAAAGCTATTGGCACAAAAATAAAAATGTTGCGGGCACATTTCTCAGACAATCAAATATGGAAAATTAGTCTGGTTAATGTTGGGAAATATATCTCCCGGTCATTTCAAGATTACTATCAAGCAACGGGAATAGAAAAAGAACATATAGTGCCGCATGTTCATACCCAAAATGGGTCGGTAAAGTCATTGATAAGTAGAATCCACTGGATTGAACATCCATTAAATCCCGATTACCGATGGATGCACGAGGACATGCAAATTCTGCATGCTGCATCGTAAATAAAAGACCCTCTGGAGGTCAGAGTCTCTAATGCAACTTGTATATGGAATGCCACCGAACATTTCTCATCTGAGAATCTTCGGTCGCGTAGTTTAAATCTCATTGCACCACCACATAGGACCAAAAACGGTCCTTAATGTTGCCTAGGTATCCATGCGGGGTTTAACTCACTCTCACTTATAAGATACCTAGAACCCCAAACGGGGGACGCATTTAAGGCACACCTTGAAGACTGTGATCTCGATGAGACGAGTTTGTCCAAAATAGGTCCAGATACTGGAAAATCTGGCGCGAAGCAAATTATAACGTGGGATACAAAAAGCTTGACCCGCTATGATCTGGTAACTATACAATGTGAAGATGAGATCCTGAAGATCCTCCACATACAGAACACAGTTCGCCAATTACCGAAATCATTTACTGACAACCAGAAGATTGTCGGATCACACATCCCTACTGCAAATACTCCAGCTAGGTTGACATCCCCGAGAATGGATGCAATCCACCAGCAGCTCCTCAACAGAAAAGAGGCAAACCACCAGGCTCCAAGGATGAAAATAAAAGAACAAAGAAACATACCTGGAGATCTTAAGACAATACTACCACATGACTATGAGCTCATGTCCACACTCTCACCCCTTCCCGGAATCCACTGCAGAGGAAATGCCGGGAACAACTGAAATTGAAAGTAATGTTGGACGTACTGGGGAGGTGTTGTATAGAAAGAACATAAGTCGACAATATATTCACGTATCATATTTTCATATACATCGCAAAAGCGATGATGTTTATAATTATCGTTCCATACTCCGTTGCTAGAATACAAACGTAGAGATTGGCCATATGTGGAAGAGGCAATAAAAGATGAGCTGGACTCACTTATGAAACGTGAAATGTTCGGACCTGAAGTCCAGACACCAAAAGGTGTCAAACATGTGGATACAATAAAGTATTGCACACATAAGAAAAATAAATACAAAATTGTATACTATAAGGTACAACCTATAGGCCAATGAAAATTTCGCTGAAACTAGGGATCAAACAAATTAAAATGAGAATGTCTCATAAATGATGCATCAGTCTCCCTAAGTTATCAAAAGCGAATACCTTATGATTTGGCGAAGGAAAACTTTGGATGTGCTGTTATTGGATGTTGTGACTGTATACCTTCGTGGATATCTTGGTAAAGATTATTTCATTTTCTTAAATGCCTGAATAGAATTTGAGACATCTATTCTATTGAAGAAAAACAATAAGAATAATGTACAACCAAGAGAATCTCTTGACAAAGCAATGATTCCTACTGAGGGTTGTCTTTGCACCCGAGCAAAGAGCAGGATTTGAGATCATAGTTATAAACAACTAAAATCTCATCGGATCTCCTGAAGAGAAACCTGAAACATCGGTTCAAGCCTGACTTTTAAACATGAAATAAAAAGACCTAGGCAAGTATAAAGTCATCGCTCATAGAATCCTGTTACAAACGCCCAGAAGTGCATTGAAGAAATTAAAAGGACCATTGTCATACAAAGTACACCTACGGTAGTATACTTAATGGATGTACAAAAAGAACCCTTCTGATCGCTGGAAGAGGGGGATGATATAACTGGTCCTAAAGTCCCTTATCTAAGTGCAATCAGGCACTTCTGGCTAACTGCACGCGTCCCGATATAGCTATTGCAGTAAACTCATTAGCTAGAGATAGTTGGCACCTACAAAGGGCCATTAGACCGGAGTTAAGCCTTCTGTGCTTCCTCCAAGGGTTGAAAGATTTGGACTTACAATATGAAATATCATCCTCCAATGTTTATGCAAATGCAGGTTACAGGTCTGGTCCCTATACTGAGAAATCACAGAACGGGTACCCACAGTGGGATGGCCATCTACTGTAGATCTGCAAAGCAATTTATGAAGGAAACATCATCCTATCATTCCGAGATCCTTACCACACCAATGGTGTATTTGAGGGCGCCTGCTGGTACATCACATCCCAGTGTCGATTGGGATAGAGGCTGGTATTGTGGAGCTGACCATATAGTCTGAAGACCACATCAGAGGAGACGACACTTAGCACACCTCTCCAGAGTTTCTGGATTCAGCAGCTGCTTAATTGAGATAACTTTGTAATCTGTGTATATTTTCGGAATGTTGTAAATAGGAGAGATGAGGTAAACCTAAGAGATCTGAAAGCCTAAGAGCTTTTACAGATCAGGGAGAGTTGAGGGAATTTGTACTCTTTTCTCTTAGTTATGGTTTTTCCTACTGGGTTTTTCTATAGCCAAAGGTTTTAACGAGGCAAATCACATCAACTCTAGATCCTGAAGTATCCAACCCTTTGTGACGCTCAGAATCCAGAAGTATTCATGAGCAAAGTCACTTGTACAAATCAGGGGGAGTTAAAGAGCGTTTGCACTCTTTTTCCTTAACTATAGTTTCTCCCACAGGGTTTCCATAGCTAAAGGTTTTAACGAGGCAAACCTCACCAACTCAGGATCCTGAAGTATCCATCCCATGTGAGACTCTTATTACGCTCAGAATCTCGAAGTACACTTGAGCAGAGTCCACACCTATGACTGGATAATGGGGAGTGTTGTGAATGGAAATACCAGAGTCGGTTAGGATTGCAAGTATCTTAGAGATACGCCCATATCTATGTAGTCTATATTTCTACTCTCCTACCATGCCTATAAATAAAGGGCTGGGGGTTCCTCCCCTAGTAGTTCATTCATAATAATATGATTATTATTGCTTAATTTTGTCTTCTCTTATTTTTGAAGTTGAACATAGCGATCTCCCGGTTCTAACTAACATTTTTGCAGATTTTCTAAGCACTGTACTATTTTCTTTATTTTATGGAAGATATGGATATTTTTATTGAATGATATTATTTTTATAGCTTAAGTTTGTTTTCTCTTATTTTCCAGTTGAGATCTTTATATTGAAGATGTGATTTTGGCCTAATTTAGTTTTCTCTTATATTTCAGTTGAAGATGGCATTCTCTTAGTCCCAAAGGAAATTTTTGCGTATTTTTCTCAGCTCTGGGCTATTTTCCACGTTTTCTAGAAGATATGGAACGTTTTATTAAATGACATGATTTTTTAGCCTAATTTTGTCTTCTCTTAATTTCCAGTTGAAGTTGGCAATCTCCCGGTTCCAACAGACATTTTTGTCGATATTTCTGATATCCATGATATTTTTCATATTTCTGGAATATATGGATCATTTTATTAAATGATATTAAAGAAGACAAAATCAGGCCAAAAAATTTTTGTTGGAACCGGGAAATCGCCATCTTCTACTAAATGATAAGAGAAGACAAAATTCGGAACATGGAAATCGCCATCTTCATCTATAAAAATGTCGGTTGTAACCGGGATATCGCCATCATTGACTGAAAAGATTTTTATATATCATTTTCGAAGCTTGGTGCTATTTTATACATTTTATGAAAGAAATGGATCTTTTTTTAATTGATAGGATTTTTCAATCCTAAAATTGTCTTTTCTTATTTTCCAGTTGAAGATGACGATCTTTTTATTAAATGGTATAATTTTTGGCCTAATTTTCTCTTCTCTAATATTCCAGTTGAAGATGGCAATCATCCGGCTCCAATAGACATTTTTGCGGATTTTTTTATGCTCTGGCCTATTTTCCACATTTTCAGAAGATATGTATTGTTTTATTAAAATGATATGATATTTTGACCTAATTTTGTCTTTTCTTATTTTCTATTTGAAGATGGCGATCTCCAGTTTCCAACAGACATTTTTGCGAATTTTTCTGAGTTTGGTGTTATTTCTACATTTTCTGGAAGATATGTTTATTTTTATTAAACGACATGATTTTTTGGCCTAATTTTGTCTTCTCCCATTTTTCGGTTGAATATGTTGATTTCCAGTTTCCAATGGATATTTTGGTGGATTTTTCTGAGCTCGAAGCTATTTTTCAACATTTTTCGGAAGATATGGATCTTTTTATTAAATGATATGATTTTTGGCTTAATTTTTCTTTTCTTAGTTTTCAGTTGATGGAGATCTCTCGGTTCCAATGGACATTTTTACGGATTTTCAGAGCTCCTGTCTATTTTCTAAATTTTCTGGAAGATATAGATCGTTTTATTAAACGATACGATTTTTTTTCTAATTTTGTCATTTCTATTTTAACTTGAAGAGTGTGATCTCTTGGTTCCAACGGATATTTTTCCAGATATTTCTGAGTTCGTTGCTATTTTCTACATTGTTGGAAGACATGTGTCTTCATATTAAAGGATATGATTTTCTTACCTTAATTTTGTTTTCTCATATTTTTCTATTGAAGATGGCGATCTCCTCGTTTCAACAGACATTTTTACAGATTTTTCTGAGCTTGATGCTATTTTCCTACATTTCCTGGACGATATGGAGCCTTTTATTAAATCATATGATTTTTATGACCTAAGTTTCGCTTATCTTATTTTTTAATTGAAGATGACGATCTCCCAGTTCCATCGGACATTTTTGCAGATTTTTCTGAGCTCCGGTCTATTTTCTACAGTATCTGAAAGATATGAATAGTTTTATTAAATAATATGATTTTTTGACCTAATTTTTTTTTCTCTTTTTTTAAAGTCAAAAATTCCGATCCTTTGGTTCCAACTAACATTTTGTCGATTTTTCTAAGCTTGCGGCTATTTTCTGCATTTTTTGGAAGATATGGATCTTTTTATTAATTGATTTTATATTTGGCCTAATTTCGTCTTCTCTTACTTTTAAGTTGAAGATGGCGATCTCACTGTTCCTTTGTCGATTTTCTGAGATCGGTGCTATTTTCTACCTTTTCTGGAAGATATGGATCATTTTATTAAATGATATAATTTTTTGGTTTAATGTTGTCTTCTCTTATTTTTTTTCGTTGAAGATATCGATCTCCCGGTTCCAACGGATATTTTTGCTGATTTTTATGAACTCTGGGATAATTTCTAAATTTTTTGTATGTTATGGATCTTTATATTAAATGATACGATTTTTGGGTTTTAATTTTGTCTTCTCTTATTTTTTACTGAAATTGGCGATCTCTCGGTTCCAACTGACATTTTTTGGACTTTTCTGTCTCGGTGCTATTCTCTAAATTTTAAGGATGACATGTATCTTTTTATTACATGATATGATTTTTATCGTCTCAATTTATCGTCTCTTATTTTTCAGTTGAAGATGGTGTCTCCCGGTTTAAACGGAATTTTTTGCAAATTTTTATGAGCTCGGGGCTATTTTCTGCATTTTCTGGAAGATATGGATCATTTGATACGATAATTTAACCTAATTTTGGCTTCTCTTATTTTTTTCGTTAAAGATGGCGATTGCTTGGTTCCAACGGACTTATTTGCGGATTTTTTGAGCTACGTGCTATTTTCTACATTTTCTGTATGATATGAATCTATATAAATGATATGATTTTTATAATCTAATTTTGTCTTCTCTTCTATTTTCGGTTGAAGAAGACGGTCTCCAGGTTCCAACAGACTTTTTTGTGGTTTTTTCTAAGCTCGGGGCTATTTTCTACATTTTCTGTAAGTTACGGATCTTCATATTGAATGATTTGATTTTTGTAGCCTAATTTTATCTACTCTTATTTTTCTATTGAATATGACGATCTTTCGATTCCAATGGACATTTTGCAGACTTCTCTGAGCTCCGGACTATTTTCTATATTTTCTGGAATATATGGATCTTTTTATTAAATGACATGATTTTTGGCCTAATTTTTCTTTCCATTTTTTTATTTGAAGACGACGATCTCCCGGTTCCAACAGACATTCTTAGCGGATTTTTCTAAGCTCGACGCTATATTTTACATTTTCTGTAAGATATGGATCTTAATATTAAATGATATGATTTTTAAATCCTAATTTTGTCTTCCTTTATATTTCAGTTGTAGTGGCGATCTCCCGGTTCCATCGGATATTGTTGCAGATTTTTCATAACACGGGATTATTTTCTACATTTTCTGGAAGATATGGATGTTTTATTGAATGATATGATTTTTATAACCTAAGTTGATGGCGATCTCCCGGTTCCAATGGAAAGTTTGCAGATTTTTATGAGCTTCTGCCTATTTTCCACATTTTGGAAGACATGGATTGTTTTATTAAATGATATGATTTTTGGCCTATTTTTGTCTCCTCTTATTTTCCAGTTGAAGATGGCAATCTCCCGGTTCCAACTGATATTTTTGCAAATTTTTCCGAGTGCATGACTATTTTCCACATTTTCTCGAAGATATGATTTCCCAAAAATGTACTTAAGAACGTGCGCAGGCAGAGTTACTTGCACACGCCCCCTCTGTTCGGTGTTTGTAAGTTTTTTTGAATTTCTTTTTTGTAGTAGGTATATATACCTGTTATGTAGTTCAACATAAAATTTTATGTCAATTCAACATCATTTGAGCCTCCGTTCATCGATTTCAAAAACCTTGCGCAAAACTGTCCAGAGTTTTGGACAGTTTTGCGCAACGTTTTTGAAATCGATGAACGGAGTCTCAAACGGTGTTGGATTGACCTGAAATTTTGTACGGAGCTACATAACAAGTATATCTACCTACTGTAAAAAAATTCAAAAAAATTACTTACAAACACCGAAGAGGGGGCTTGCGCAGGTAATTCTGCCTGTGCACGTTCTCAGGCACATTTCCCTCATATGATTTTTTTGTAGCCTAATTTTGTCTTCTCTTATTTTTAAGTTGAATATGGCAATATCCATGTTCCAACGGACATTTTTGCTGATATTTCTAAGCTCGAGACTAGTTTCTATATTTTCTATAGGATATTGATAATTTTATTAAATGATATGATTTTTCTATCCTAATTTTGTCTTCTCTTATTTTTCAATTGAAGATAGCGATCTCCCGGTTTCAACGGAAATTTTTGCGAATTTTTCTGACCTCCGCGCTATTTTCTGTGTTTTATTGTCAATATAAATATTTTTTTAAATGATAAGATTTTTATAGCCTACGTTTATCTTCTCTCTCTTTTCGCTTGAAGATGGCGGTCAGCCAGTTCCAACAGACATTTTTGCTGATTTTTCTGAACTCGAAGCTATTTTCTGAATGCTCTGGAAGAAATCGATCGTTTTATTAAATGTTTTGATTTTTTTGGCATGATTTTGTTTTTTCTTATTTATTAAGTTGAAAATTCCAACTCCCAGTTCCAACTGATATTTGCTGATTTTTCGGAGCTCGGGGCTATTTTCAACGTTTTCTGGAAGATACGGATCTTTTTATTAAATGATATCATCTTTGGTCTAATTTTGTCTTCTCTTAGTTTTAAGTTGAAGATGGTGATCTCACTGTTCCAACTGACATTGTGCCGATTTTTCTGAGATCGAGGCTATTTTTCTGCATTTTCTGGAAGATCCATCGTTTTATTAAATGATATAATTTCTAGGTTTAATTTTTTCTTCGCTTATTTTTCGTTGAAGATAGCAATCTACCTGGTTCCAACGGATATTTTTGCGGATTTTTATGAGCTCCAGGCTATTTTCTACATTTTCTATAAGATATGGATCTTTATATTAATTGATATGACTTTTATAGCATAATTTTATCTTCCCTTATTTTTTTCAGTTGAACATGGCAATCTCCCGGTTCTAACGGACATTTTTACGGATTTTTTCTAATTTGGTGCTATTTTCTATATTTTATGGAACATATGGGTCTATTTATTAAATGATACAATTTTAGGTTCTAATTTTGTCTTTTCTTATTTTTCTTTTGAAGATGGCGATCTCTCGGTTCAAATGGAAAAAAATTTCGGATTTTTCTGAGCTTAGTAATATTCTCTAAATTTTATTGAAGATATGGTTCTTTTTATTAAATGATATGATTCTTATCATCTAAGTTTATCTTCTCTTATTTTTTTAGTTGAAGATGGCATCTTCTGGTTCAAGCGAAATTTTTTGCAAATTTTTTTGAGCTCGGGGCTATTTTCTACTTTTTCTGGAAGATATGTATCGTTTGATATGATTTTGGCTTAATTTGGTATTTCTTATTTATTTGTTGAAGATGGCGACCTCTTGGTTCCAACAGATATTTTTGTGGATTTGTTTAAGCTCTGAGCTATTTTCTACATTTTCTGTAAGATATGGTTCTTTATAAATGATATGATTTTTATAGCCTAATTTTGTCAACACTTATTTTTCATTTGATGATGGCAATCTCCCGGATCAACAGACTTTTTTGCGGATTTTTTTGAGCTCGAGTCCATTTTCTACATTTTCTGAAAGATATGTATTTTTTATTAAATGATATTATTTTTGGACTAATTTTGTTCTCTCTTTTTTTCGGTTGAAGAAGGCGATCTCCTGGTTCCAACCTGCTTTTTAAATGATATTATTTTTGGACTAATTTTGTTCTCTTCTTTTTTCGGTTGAAGAAGAAGATCTCCTGGTACCAACTTACTTTTTAGCGGGTTTTTCTAAGCCCGGTGCTATTTTCTATATTTTCTGTAAGATACAGATCCTTATTTTAAATGATATGATTTTTATAGCCTAATTTTATCTTCTCTTATTTTTCAGTTGAATATGACAATCTCTCTGTTCCAACGGGCATTTTATGGACTTCTATTAGCTCTGTACTTTTTTCTACATTTTCTGGAAGATATGGATCTTTTTATTAAATGATATGATTTTTGGCCTAATTTTCTCTTTCTTTTTTTTCAATTGAAGATGACAATATCCCGGTTCCAACAGACATTTTTACAGATTTTTCTAAGCTCAGCGCTATATTTGACATTTTTTGTAAGATATGGATCTTTGTATTTAATGATATGATTTTTAAATCCTAATTGTGTCTTCCCTTATTTTTTTTCAATTGTAGATGGCGATCTCCCGGTTCCATCGGATATTGTTGTAGATTTTTCTGAGCTTAGATTATTTTCTATTTTTTCTGGAAGATATGAATGTTTTATTAAATGATATGATTTTTATAACCTAAGTTTCTCTTCTCTTATTTTTCAGTTGAAGATGGCGATCTTCTGGTTCCAACGGATATTTTCGCTGATTTTCTGAGCTTGGGGCTATTTCCTAATTGTTTTGGAAGATATTGATCTTTTTATTAAATGATAGGATTTTTGGCCTAATTTTCAATTCTTTTATTTTTCAGTTGAAGATGGTGATCTCCCAGTTCAAACAGACTTTTTTCGTATTTTCTGAACTCATGACTATTTTCTACATTTTCTGGAAGATTTGGATCTTTGTATTGAAATATATTATTTTATTGACTGAAAAATAAAATGGCGACCTCCTAGTAGCAATAGAAATTTTTGCAGATTTTTCTGAGGTCGATTGTAATTTTTCTATAGTATATGGATCTTTTTATTAAATGATATGTTTTTATAACCTAATTTTGTCTTCACTTATTTTTCAATTGAAGATGGCAATCTCCGCGTACCAACAGACATTGTTGCAGATTTTTCTAAACTCGGGCCTATTTCTACTTTTGTGGAAGATATGTATCTTTTTATTAAATAATATGATTTTTTGGCTTAATGTTGTTTACTCTTATTTTTCAGTTGAACATGGCAATCTTTCGGTTCCAACGGACATTTTTGCAGATTTTTCTGCGCTTGGGGCTATTTTCTATATTTTGGAGAAAATATGGATTTTTTATTAAATGATATAATTTTTAAGCCTAATTTTGTCCTCTCTTATTTTTCACGTGAAGATGGCGGTCTCACAGTTCCAACGGATGTTTTTGCGAATTTTCTGTCATCGAAGCGATTTTCTGTATTTTCTGAAAGATATCGATCGTTTTATTAAATGATATGATTTTTGGCCAAATTTTATCTGCTCTTATTTTTCGTAGCTGATGGCGATCTCCTGGTTCCAACAGATATTTTCGCAAATTTTTCTTAGCTCTGGCCTATTTTCTGTATTATTTGGAAGATATCGACCGTTGTATTAAATGATATGAATTTTTTGTGGAATTTGTTTTTTAATTGTTAAATTTAGCAATATCCCGGTTTCAACGGATATTTTTGTGGATTTTTCTGAGTCCTGGACTATTTTCTGTATTATCTGGAAGATATCGACCGTTTTATTTAATGATATGAATTGTTGGCCAAATTTTGTTTTGTTTTCTTGTTAAATTTAGCGATCTCCTGGTTCCGACAGATATTTATTCAGATTTTTCTGAGCTCGGGGATACTTTCTACATTTTATGGAAAATAAGAACTTTATGTTAAATTATATGATTTTTATTTTCAAATTTTGTCTTTTATTATTGTTAAATTGAACATAGCGATCTCCAGGTTCCGACGGACATTTTTTTGGATTTTCTGAGCTCGGTGTTATTTTATTTATTTTTATAGAAGATATGGATCTTTTTATTAAATGATATGATTTTTATAGCTTAAGATCGTCTTCTATTATTTTAAAGTTGAAGATGCAATCTCCTGGTGTTCCAACTTATATTTTACTGATTTTTCTGAGCTCAGGGCTATTTTCTAAATTTTATGGAAGATATGGAGCTTTTTATTAAATGAAATGATTTTTATAACCAAAGTTTGTCTTCTCTTATATTTTAGTTGAAGATGGCATTCTTTTGGTCCCAAAGGACATTGTTGTCGATTTTTCTGAGCTCCAGGATTTTTTCCATATTTTCTAGAAGATATGGACCGTTTAATTAATTGATGTGATTTTTGGCCTAATTTTGTCTTCTCTTATTTTTCCAGTTGAAGTTGGCGATCTCCCGGTTCAAATGGACATTTTTGCGGATATTTCTGAGATCCGGTCTTTTTTCCACATTTTCTGGAAGATATAGATCATTTTATTAAATGATATTAGGGAAAACAAAATTAGGCCAAAAATGTTTGTTGGAACCGGGAAATAGCCATCTTCAACTGAAATATAAGAGAAGACAAATTTTGGAATCAGAAAATATCCATCTTCACCTATAAAAATGTCCATTGTAATAGGATATCGCCATCTGCAACTGAAAAAGATTTTTATATATCATTTCGGAGCTTGGTGCTATTTTCAACATTTTATGAAAGATATGGATCTTTTTATTAAATGATATGTTTTCTTCTCTTATTTTCCAATTGAAGATGGCGATATCCCGGTTCCAATGGAAATTTTTGCGGATTTTTCTGAGCTCCAGCCAATTTTCCACATTTTTGGAAAACATGGATCGTTTTATTAAATAATATGATATTTTGGCATAATTTTGTCTCCTCTTATTTGCAGTTGAAGATGGCGATCTCTCGGTTCCAACTAACATTTTTACGGATTTTTATGAGAGGCTATTTTCTACATTTTATCGAAAATATGGTTCTTTTTATTACATTATATGATTTTTGTATGCTAATTTTGTCTTCTTTTATTTTTTAAGTTGAAGCAGGAAATTTTTCGGTTCCAACAGACATTTTTGCTGATATTTCTGAGCTCGAGACTAGTTTCACATTTTCTGTAAGATATAGAACTTTTTATTAAATGATATGATTTTTCTATCCTAACTTTGTCTTTTCTTATTTTTCTATTGAAGATGGCGATCTGCCGGTTCCAACGAAAATTTTTGCGAATTTTTCTGACCTCGACGTTATTTTCTGTGTTTTATTGTCGATACGAATATTTTTATTAAATGATATGGATTTTGTAGCCTACGTTTATCTTCTCTTATTTTTTTGCTAGAAGATGGCGGTCTCTTAGTTCCAACAGACATTTTTACGGATTTTTCTGAACTCGGGGCTATTTCTGTATTTTCTGGAAGATATCGATCGTTTTATTAATTGATGATTTTGACGCAATTTTGTCGTCTCTTATTTTTTCGTTGATGGTGGCGATCTCTCGGAACCAACAGATATTTTTGCAAATTTTTCTGAGCTATGCCCTATCGTCTGTATTATCTGGAAGTATCGATTATTAAATGATAATATTTTTTGGCCTAATTTTATCTTCTCTTTTTTTTGTTAAATTTGGTTACTCTTGGTTCTGATGGATATTTTTGCGGATTTTTCTGAGCTCGAGGAAATTTTCTACATTTTATGGAAAATAAATTTTTTATATTAAATGAGAAGATTTTTATTGCCAAATTTTGTCGTCTCTTATTTTTCAGTTGAATATGGTGATCACTTGATTCCAAAGAATTTTTTTGTGGATTTTCTGAGATAGGTGCTATTTTCTTTACTTTATGGAAGATATGGATCTTTTTATTAAATGATAAGATTTTGATAGCTTAAGTTTGTCTTCTATTATTTTTAAGTTGAAGATGCGATCTCATGGTGTTCCAACTTACATTTAGTGAACTTTTCTGAGCTAAGGGTTATTTTCTACATTTTATGGAAGATATGGATCTTTTTATTAAATGATATGATTTTTATAACCAAAGTTTGTCTTCTCTTATTTTCCAATTGAAGATGGCGATCTTTATATTGAATGGACTGATTTTTTGGCCTAGTTTTGTCTTCTCTTATATTTCTATTGAAGATGGCATTCTCTCAATCCCAAAGGAAATGTTTGCGGATTTTTCTAAGCTCCGAACTATTTTTCACATTTTCTCGAAGATCTGGAACATTTTATTAAATGATAGGATTTTGGCCTAATTTTGTATTCTCTTAATTTCCAGTTGAAGTTGGCGATCTCACGGTTCCAACGGACATTTTTGCAGAAATTTCTGAGCTACGAGTTTCCATATTTTCTGGAATTTATGGATCGTTTTATTAAATGACATCAGAGAAGACAAAATTTGGCCAAAAAATGTCCGTTGGGATCGAGAAACCGACATCTTCAACTGAAATAAATAAGAAGACAAAATTCGGAACCAGGAAATCGCCATCTTCATCTACAAAAATGTCCGTTGTAACCAGGATATCGCCATCTTCAACTGAAAGATTTTTATTTATCATTTTCTGAGCTTGGTGCTCTTTTATACATTTTATGGAAGATATGGATCTTTTTATTAAATGATATGATTTTTCTAGCCTAAATTTGTCTTCTCTTATTTTCCAGTTGAAGATGTTGATCTTTAATTAAATGATATGATTTTTGGCGTAATTTTATCTTCTTTTATATTCCAGTTGAACATGGCGATCATCCGGTTCCAACGGGCAATTTTACGGATTTTTCTGAGCTCGGGATTATTTTCTATATTTTCTACAAGATATGGATATTTTTATTACATTATATGATTTTTGTAGCATATTATCTAATTTTTAAGTTGAAGATGGCGATATCCCTGTTCCAATGGACATTTTGGCCGATATTTCTGAGCTCGGTCCTATTTTCTACATTTTCTGTAAGATATGGATCTTTTTATTAAATGATATGATTTTTCTAGCCTAATGTTGTTGTCTCGTATTACTGATGATGGCGATCTCCCGGTTCAAACGGAAATTTTTGCATATTTTTCTAAATGCAAGGCTATTTTCTATGTTTTATTGTAGATATTGATCTTTTTATTAAATATGATTTTTATAGCCTACGTTAGTCTTCTCTTATTTTTCACTTAAAGATGCCGGTTTCCCGGTTCCAACGGACTTTTTTGCAGATTTTTCCGAACTTGTGGTTATTTTCTGTACCTTCTAGAAGATATTGATCGTTTTATTAAATGATATGGCCTAATTCTGTCCTCTCTTATTTTTTCGTTGATGATGGCGATCTATTGAAACCAAAGAATACTTTTACAGATTTTTCTGTGATATGGGCTATTTTATGTATTATCTGGAAGATATCGATCGTTTTATTAAATGATATGGTTTTTTGGCCTAATTTTATCTTCTCTTTTTTCGTTAAATTTGGCGATATCTCGGTTCTGACGGATATTTTTGCGGATTTTTCTGAGTTCGGGGATATTTTCTGTATTTTATGGAAAATAAGAATCTTTATATTAAATGATATGATTTCTATTGCGTAATTTTTTCTTCTATAATTTATCAGTTGAACATAGTGATCTCCCGGTCTAACTGACATTTTTGCGGATTTTCTGAGCTCTGTACTATTTTCTTTATTTTATGGAAGATATGGATGTTTTTATTAAATGATACGCTTTTTATACCTTAATTTTGTCTTCTATTATTTTTAGTTGAAAATGGCGATCTCCCGGTTCTAACGGAAAATTTTGTGGATTTTTCTGAGCTCTGAGCTATTTTCTACATTTTATGGAAGATATGAATCTTCTTATTAAATGATATGATTTTTATAACCTAAGTTTGTCTTCTCTTATTATCCAGTTGAAGATGGCGATCTTTATATTGAATGATATGATTTTTGGCTTAATTTTGTCTTCTCTTATATTTCATTTGAAGATGGCATTCTCTCTGCCCCAACAGACATTTTGCGGATTTTTCTAAGCTCCAGGCTATTTCCATATTTTCTGGAAGATATTGATCATTTTATTAAATGATATGATTTTTGGCCTAATTTTGTCTTCTCTTATTTTTCTGTAGAATTTGGCGATCTCTCGGTCCAACGGACATTTTTGCGAATATTTCTGAGCTCCGGGCTTTTTTTACATTTTTTGAAACAAAGGGATCGTTTTATTAAATGATATCAGAGAAGACAAAATTAGGCCAAAAATGTCCGTTGGAACAGAAAAATCGCCATCTTTAACTGAAATATAAGAGAAGACAAATTTCGAAACCGGGAAATCGCAATCTTCATCTATAGAAATGTCCGTTGTTACCGGGATATCGCCATCTTCACCTGAAAAGATTGTTATATATCATTTTCTGATATTAGGGTTTTATTCTACATGTTAATGGATCTTATTATTAATTGATATGATTTTTCTAGCCTAAAATTTTCTTCTTTTATTTTCCAACTGAAGAAGGTGATATTTTATTAAATGATAGGATTTTTTGGCCTAATTTTGTCTTATCTTACATTCCAGTTGTAGATGGCGATCACCCGGTTCCAATGGACATTTTTGCGGATTTTTCTGAGCTTCGGCCAATTTTCCACATTTTTGGAAGATTTGGATTGTTTTATTAAATGAAATGATTTTTTCCTAATTTTATCTTCTCTTATTTTCCAGTTGAAGAAGGGGATCACCAAGTTCCAACGTGCATTTTTGAGGATTTTTCTGAGTTTGGGGCTATTTCTTCATTTTCTGGAAGATATGTTTATTTTTATTAAACAATATGATTTTTCGGCCTAATTTTGTCTTCTCATATTTTTCAATTGAATATGTCGATTTTCCGATTTCAACAGAAATTTTTGCGGATTTTTCTGATCTCGGAGAAATTTTTCTACATTTTTTGGAAGATATTGATCTTTTTATTAAATGAAATGATTTTTTGCCTTAATTTTGTCTTTTCTTAGCTTTCAGTTGATGGCGATCTCCCGGTTCCAATAGATATTTTGCGGATTTTCTGAGCTTCGGGCTATTTTTTAAATTTTCTGGAAGATATGGATCGTTTTATTAAATGATATGATTTTTGGCCTAATTTTGTCTTCTCATATTTTTATGTTGAAGAGTGCAATCTTCCGGTTCCAACGACTATTTTTGCAGTTTTTCTGAGTTTGGTGTTATTTTCTACATTTTCTGGAAGACATGTACCTTTTTATTAAAATCTATATGATTTTCATACCCTTATTTTGTCTTCTCTTATTTTTTTATTGAAGATGGCGATCTCCTCGTTCCGACAGACATTTTAGCTGATTTTTCTAAGCTCTAGGCTATTTTCAATATTTTCTGGATGATATGAAGATTTTTATTAAATGATATGATTTTTATAACCTAAGTTTCGCTTAACATATTTTTCAGGTGAACATGACGATGTCCCGGTTCCATTGAACATTTTTGCGGATTTTTCTGAGCTCTGGCCTATTTTCTAAATTATCTGGAAGATATGAATGGTTTTATTAAATGATATGATTTTTGGCCTAAATTTGTTTTCTCTTATTTTTAAGTTGAAAATTCCGATATCCCGGTTCCAACTGTCATTTTGTCGATTTTTCTAAGCTCTTGGCTATTTTCTGAATTTTCTGGGAAATATGGATTTTTTATTAAATGATATTATCTTTGGCCTAATTTTTTCTTCTCTTATTTTTAAGTTAAAGATGGTGATCTCACTGTTCCAACTTAATTTTGCTGATTTTTCTCAGATCGGTGATATTTTCTGCATTTTCAGGAAGATATGGATCGTTTGATTAAATGATACATTTTTTCGTTTAATTTTGTCTTCTCTTATTTTTTTTTCGTTTAAGATAGCGATCTCCCAGTTCCAACGGCCACTTTTGCTGATTTTTGTAAGCTCCAAGCTATTTTCTACATTTTCTGTAAGATATGGATCTTTATATTAAATGATATGATTTTATAGCATAATTTTGTATTCTCTTATTTTTTTAGTTGAACATGGCGATCTCCCGGTTCCAACTGACATTTTTGCGGATTTTTTGAGCTTCGTGCTATTTTCTTTATTTTATAGAAGATATGTGTCTATATATTTTATGAAATGATTTTTTGTTCTTATTTTGTCTTCTCTTATTTTTCTATTGTCAATCACTCGGTTCCAACAGACATTTTTTTGGATTTTCTGAGCTCGGGGCTTTTTCTAAATTTTATGAAAGATATGGATCTTTTTATTGAATGACATGATTTTTATCGTCTAATTTTGTCTTCTCTTATTTTTCAGTTGAAGGTGGCATCTCCCGGTTCAAACAGAAATTTTTGTGAATTTTTAAGAGCTCGGGGCTAATTTTTGCATTTTCTAGAAGGTATGGATTGTTTGATATGAATTTTTGGCCTAAATTTGTCTTCTCTTATTATTTTCTTTGAAGATGGCGACCTCTTGGTTCCAACGGATATTTTTTGCGGATTTTTTGAGAAACGAGCTATTTTCTACATTTTCTGTAAGATATGGATCATAGTAAATGATATAATGTTTACAGCCTAATTTAGTCATCACTTATTTTTCATTTGAGGATGGTGATCTCCCGGATCCAACGGACTTTTTTGAGGATATTTCTGAGCTCGAGTCTATTTTCTATATTTTCAGAAAGTTATATTTTTTATTAAATGATATGATTTTTGGGCCTAATTTTGTCTTCTCTTCTTTTTTTGTTGAATAAGGCGATCTCCCAGTTCCAACGGACATTTTTACGGATTTTTTAAGCTTGGGCCTATTTTCTACATTTTCTGTAAAATATGTATCTTTATATTAAATGATTTGATTTTTATAGCCTAATTTTATCTTCTCTTATTTTTCAGTTGAATATGATGATCTCCTGGTTCCACCAGACATTTTGCGGACTTCTCTGAGCTCCGGAATATTTTCTACATTTTCTAGAAAATATGGATCTTTTTATTAAATGATATGATTTTTTGATCCCAATTTTACCTTTTCTTTTTTCTGTTGACGATGACGATCTCCCGGTTCCAACGGACATTTTTTGCTTATTTTTTTGAGCCCGATGGTTTATTTCACATTTTCTGTAAGATATAGATCTTTATATCTAACCATATGATTTTTAAATCCTAATTTTATCTTCTCTTATTTTTAAGTTGTAGATGGCGATCTCCCGATTCCATCGGATATTGTTGCAGATTTTTCTGAGCTCGGGATTATTGTCTCCATTTTCTGGAAGATATGGATGTCTTATTAAATGATATGAGTTTTATAACCTAACTTTCCCTTCTCTTATTTTCAGCTGAAGATGGCGATCTCCCGGTTCCAACGGATATTTTTGGTGATTTTTAGGAGCTCGGGGCTATTTCCTAATTTTTTGAAAGATATTGATCTTTTTATTAAATGATATCATTTTGGCCTAATTTTCTATTCTCTTATTTTTAACTAAAGGTGGCGATCTCCCAGTTCCAACAGACATTTTTTGCATATTTTTCCTGGGCTCAGGACTATTTTCTGCATTTTCTGGAAGTTTTGGATCTTTTGTATTGAAATATATTATTTTTATAGCCTAATTTTGTATTCTCTTATTTTTCAGTTGAAACTGTCGATCTCCCTGTACCAATGGTCATTGTTGCAGATTTTTCTGACCTCAAAACTATTTCTACTTTTTGTGGAAGATATGTATCTTTTTATTAAATGATATGATTCTGGCTTAATTTTGTCTACTCTTGTTTTTCAGTTGAATAAGGCGATCTTTCGGTTCCAACAGACATTTTTGCGGATTTTTCTAAGCTTGGGGCTATTTTCTACATTTTCTAGAAAATATGGATCTTTTTATTAAATGATATGATTTTTCTAGCCTAATTTTGTCTTCTCTTATTTTTCACTTGAAAATGGCGGTCTCCTAGTTCCAACGGACATTTTTGCGAGTATTTCTGACCTCGGGGCTATTTTCTGTATTATTTGGAAGATATAGAACGTTTATTAAAGGATATGATTTTTTGGCTGAATTTTGTTCTCTCTTTTATTGTTAAATTTAGCTATCTTTCGGTTCTAACAGATATATTTACGGATTTTTTTGAGCTCTGGTCTATTTTCCATATTATGGGAAGATATCGACCGTTTTATTAAATGATTTGATTTTTGGCCGAATTTTGTTTTCTTTTTATGTTAAATTTAGCGATCTCCCGTTTCCGACAGATATTTTTGCGGATTTTTCTGAGCTCGGGGATATTTTCTACATTTGATGGAAAATAAGAATCTTTATATTAAATGAAAGGATTTTTATTGCCAAATTTTGTCTTCTCTTATTTTTCAGTTGAACATAGCGATCAACGGACTTTTTTTCTGATTTTTGAGCTAGGTGCTATTTTCTTTATTTTATGGAAGAAATGGATCTTTTTATTAAATGGTATTTTATAGCTTAAGTTTGTCTTCTATTATTTTTAAGTTGAAGATGCGATCTCTTAGTGTTCCAACTAACATTTTTGTAGATTTTCCTTAGCTCAGGGCCATTTTCTATATTTTATGGAAGATATGGATCATTTTATTAAATTATATGTTTTTTATAACCGAAATTTGTCGTCTTCTCTTATTTTCCAATTGAAGATGTGGATCTTTATATTGAATGATATGATTTTTTGGCCTATTTTGTCTTCTCATATATTTTAGTTGAAGATGGCATTATCTCGGTCCCAAATGATATTTTTGCAGATTTTTCTGAGCTCTGGGCTATTTTCCACATTTTCTGAAAAATATGGACCGTTTTATTAAATGATATGATTTTTGGCCTAATTTTGTTCTCTTATTTTCTAGTTGAAGTTGGCGATCTCTTGGTTCCAACATGCATTTTTGCGGATATTTCTGAGCTCCAGGCTTTTTCCACATTTTCTGGAAGATATGGATCGTTTTATTAAATGATATCAGAGAAGACAAAATTAGGCCAAAAAATGTTTGTTGGAACCGGGAAATCACCATCTTCAACTTAAATATAAGAGAAGACAAAATTCGGAAACAGGAAATCACCATCTTCATCTACGAAAATGTCCATTGTAACAAGGATATCGCCATCTTCAACTGAAAATATTTTTATTTATGATTTTATAAGCTTAGTGCTATTTTCTATATTTTATGAAAGATATGGATCTTTTTATTAAATGGCATGAATTTTCTAGCCTAAATTTTTCTTCTCTTATTTTCCAGTTGAAGATGTCGATCTCTCGGTTCTAATGGAAATTTTTGGGGAGCTCTGGACTATTTTCGATATTTTTGGAAGACATGCATCGTTTCATTAAATAAAATGATATTTTGGCATAATTTTGTCATCTCTTAATTTCCAGTTGAATATGGCGATCTCCCGGTTCCAACAGATATTTTTTCGGATTTTTCCGAGCTCGGGGCTATTTTCTACATTTTCTCGAAGATATGCATCTTCTTATTACATTATATGATTTTTATAGGCTAATTTTGTCTTCTCTTATTTTTCAGTTGAATATGGCAATATCCCGGTTCCAATGGACATTTTTGCTGATATTTCTAAGCTCGGGACTAGTTTCTACATTTTCTGTAAGATATAGCTCTTTTTATTAAATGATATGATTTTTCTATCCTAATTGTCTTATCTTATTTTTCAATTAAAGATGGTGATCACTGGGTTCCAATGGAAATTTTTGCGGATTTTTCAGACCTCATCGCTATTTTCTATGTTTTATTGTCGATATGGATATTTTTATTAATTGATATGAATTTTATAGCCTATGTTTATCTTCTCTTATTCTTTAACTTGAAGATGGCAGTCTCCCAATTCCAACGGACTTTTTTGCGGATTTTGTTTGAACTCGGTGATATTTTTTGTATTTTCTGGAAGATATCGATCGTTTTATTAAATGTTATGCTTTTTTGGCCTAATGTTTTCTTCTCTTATTTTTTTCGTTGATGATGGCGATCTCCCGGAACTAATAGATATTTTTTGCGGATTATCTGTGCTATGGCCTATTTCCGATATTATCTGGAAGATATCGATCGTTTTATTATATGATATAATTTTTGGCCCAATTTTGTCTTCTCTTTTTTTCGTTAAATTTGGTGATCTCTCGATTCTAACGGATATTTTTGCGGATTTTTCTAAGCTCGGGCTCTTTTTCTACATTTTATGGAAAACAAGAATCTGTATATTAAATGATATGATTTCTATTGCCAAATTTTGTCTTCTCTTATTTTTCAGTTGAACATGGCGATATCCTACTTCCGACGGACATATTTTCGGATTTTCTGAGCTTGGTGCTATTTTCTTTACTTTATGAAAGATATGGATCTTTTTATTAAATGATATGATTTTGTTAGCTTAAGTTTGTCTTCTATTATTTTTAATTGAAGATGACGATCTCCCGGTTCCAACAGACATTTTTGTGAATTTTTCTGAGCTCCGGGCTATTTTCTACATTTTATGGAAGATATGGATCTTTTTATTAAATGAAATGATTTTTTATAACGTAAATTCGTTTTCTCTTATTTTCTAGTTGAAGATGGCGATCTTTATATTGAATGATATGATTATTTGGCCTAATTTTGTCTTCTCTTATATTTCAGTTGAAGATGGCATTCTCTCCGTCCCAAAGGAAATTTTTGCGGATTTTTCTGAGCTCCGTGCTATTTTTCAAATTTTTTGGAAGATGTGGAATATTTATTAATAATATGATTTTTAGCCTAATTTTGTCTTCTCTTAATTTCCAATTGAAGTTCCAATTGGAGTTGGCGATTTCCCGGTTCCAACGGACATTTTTGCTGATATTTCTAAGTTCCTGGATATTTTCCATATTTTCTGGAATATATGGATCGTTTTATTAAATGCTATCAAAGAAGAGAAAATTAGGCCAATAAATGTCTGATGGAACTGGTAAATCGCCATCTTCAACTTAAATATAAGAGAAGACAAAATTCAGAACTAGGAAATCGCCATCTTCATCTATAAAAATGTCCGTTGTAACCGGGATATCGCCATCTTCAACTGAAAAGATTTTTATATATCATTTTCTGAGCTTGGTGCTCTTTTATACATTTTCTGAAAGATATGGATCTTTTTATTAATTGATATGATTTTCCTAGCCTAAATTTGTCTTCTCTTATTTTCCAGTTGACAATGGCAATTTTCCATATTTTTGGAAGATATGGATCATTTTATTAAATGATATGATATTTTGGTCTAATTTTGTCTCCTCTTATTTTTCCAGTTGAAGATTGCGATCTCCCGGTTCCAATGGACATTTTTGCGGATTTTTCTGAGCACCGGCCAATTTTCCATATTTTTGGAAGATAATGATCGTTTTATTAACTGCTATGATTTTTTGTCTATTTTTGTTCTCTTAGATTTTTTCGTTGATGATGGCGATCTCCCAGTTCCCACAGATATTTTTGAGGATTTTTCTGAACTCGGGGCTATTTTCTGTATTATCTGGAAGATATCGGTCGTTTTATTAAAAGATAAGATATTTTGGCCGAATTTTGGCTTCTTTGTTTTTCGTTAAATATTTTGTGTCCTCCATGTTCCGACGGATATTTTTGCGGAATGCTCTAGCTCGAGGATATTTTCTACATTTTTATGAAAAATAAGAATCTTTACATTAAATGATATGATTTTTATTGCCAAATTTTGTCTTCTTTTATTTTTTTCAATTGAATATAGTGATCTCCCTGTTCTAACGGACATTTTTGTGGATTTTCTGAGCACTATGCTATTTTCATTATTTTATGGAAGATATGGACCTTTTTATTAAATGATATGATTTTATAGCTTAATTTTTAAGTTGAAGATGAAGATCTACGGTTCCAAAGGACTATTTTGCAGATTTTTCGGAGCTCAGGGCTATTTTCTACATTTTATGGAAGAAATGGATCTTTTATAAAATGATATGATTTTTATAACCTAAGTTTGCCTTCTCTTATTTTCCAGTTGAAGATGGCGATCTTTATATTGAATGATATGATTTTTTGCTCTAATTTTGTCTTCTATTATATTTTAGCTAAAATGGCATTCTCTCGGTCCTACAAATATTTTTGCGGATTTTTATAAGCTCCGAGCTATTTTCCACATTTTCTGGAAGATATGGATCGTTTTATTAAATGATATAATTTTTGGATTAATTTTGTCTTCTCTTATTTTCTAGTAGAAGTTGGCGATCTCCCGGTTACAATGGACATTTTTGCGGATATTTCTGAGCTCTGAGCTAATTTTCACATTTTCTGTAATATATGGATCGTTTTATTAAATGATATCAGAGAAGACAAAATTAGGCCAAAAAATGTCCGTTGGAACCAGGAAATCGACATCTTCAATTGAAATATAAGAGAAGACAAAATTCAAAACCGGGAAATCGCCATCTTCATCTATAAAAATGTGCATTGTAACCGGGATTAGGACAAAATTCTATTATTTTTCAGTTGAAGATGGCAATATCCCGGTTCCAACTGACATTTTTGCCATTTTTGGCCTAATTTTGACTTTCCTTTTTTCAGTTGAAGACGACGATCTCCCGGTTCCAATAGATATTTTTGCAGATTTTTCTGAGCTCGGTGCTATATTTTACATTTTCTGTGAGATATAGATCTTTATATTTTTCTGAGCTCGGCCTAATTTTGTCTTTCTCTTATTTTTCAGTTGAACATGGTGATCTCCCGGTTCCAACGGACATTCTTTCGGATTTTCTGAGCTCGGTGTTATTTTCTTTATTTTATGGAAGCTATGGATCTATTTATTAAATGATATGATTTTAGTAGCTTAAGTTTATCTTCTATTATTTTTAAGTTGAAGATGACGATCTCCAAGTTCCAACGGATATTTTACAGATTCGTTTGAGCTCCGGGATATTTTCTACATTTTATGGAAGATATGGATCTTTTTATTAAATGATATGATTTTTATAACCTAAATTTCTTTTCTTTCATTTTCCAGTTGAAGATGTCGACCTTTATTGAATGATATGATTTTGCCAAAATTTTGTCGTCTCCTATATTTAAGTTAAAGATGGCATTCTCTGGGTCCCAAAGGGAATTTTTACGGATTTTTCTGAGCTCAGGGCTATTTTCCACTTTTAAGGGAAGTTATGAAACGTTTTATTAAATGATATGATTTTTGGCATAATTTTGTCTTCTCTTAATTTCCAGTTAAAGTTGTCGATCTCCCGGTTCCAACAGCCATTTTTTACGGATTTTTCTGAGCTCCAGCCAATTTTCCAAATTTTGGTAGCTATGTTTTATTAAATGATATGATATTTTGGCCTAATTTTGTCTTCTCTTTTTTTCCAACTGAAGATTGCGATGTCCCGATTCCAACGGACATTATTTGCGGGTTTTTTGAGCTATGGATTATTTTCTACATCTTCTGGAAGATATAGATCTTTTTATTACATAATATTATTTTTGTAGCCTTATTTTGTCTTCTCTTCTTTTTAGGTTGAAGATGACGATATCCCGGTTCCAACGGATATTTTTGACCGTTATTTCTGAGCTCGGGACTATTTTCTTCATTTTCTGTAAGATATGGATCTTTTTATTAAATGATATGATTTTTAAGCCTAATTTTCTCTTCACTTCTTTTTCAATTGATGATGGCCATCTCCCGGTTCAAACAGAATTTTTGCGGATTTTTCTTAACTCGAGGCTATTTTCTACATTTTATTGTAGATATGGATCTTTTATTAAATGATATGATTTTTATAGCCTACGTTTGTCTTCTCTTATTTGTCACTCAAAGATTTCGGTTATCCGGTTCCAACAGAAATTTTTGCGGATTTTTCTGACCACGTGTCTATTTTCTGTATTTTCTGGAAGATAAGATCGTTTTATTAAATGCTATGATTTTTTGTCTAATTTTGTCCTCTCTTAGATTTTTCGTTGATGATGGCAATCTCCCTGTTCCCACGGATATTTTGAGGATTTTCTTATCTCTGGTCTATTTTCTTTATTATCTGGAAAATAACGATCATCTTATTAAATGATATGATATTTTAGCCTAATTTTGTCTTCTCTGAATGTCGTTAAATTTTGCGCTCTCCTGTTTTCGACAAATATTTTTACAGATTTTTTTGAGCTCGAGATACTTTCTACATATTATGGAAAATAAGAATCTTTATATTAAATGATATGATTTTTATTGCCTAATTTTGCCTTCTCTTTTTTCAGTTGAACATAGCAATCTACTGATTCTAACAGACATTTTTGCAGATTTTCTGAGCACTGTGCTTTTTCTTTATTTTATAGAAGATATGGATTTTTTATTAAATGATAAGATTCTTTGGCCTAATTTTGTCTTTTCTTAGTTTTCAGTTGATGAGGATATCTCGTTTCCAACGGACTTTTTTTGCGAATATTCTGAGCTCCAGGCCTTTTTTTAAATTTTTGGAGGATATAGATCGTTTTATTAAATGATATGATTCTTTGGCCTAATTTTGCCTTTTCTTAGTTAAGTTGAAAAGTGTGATCTCCCAGTTCCAATGGATATTTTTGCGGATCTTTCCGAGTTCGCTGCTATTTTCTACATTTTCTGGAAGACTTGTATCTTTATATTAAATGATATGATTTTCAAACCCTAATTTTCTCTTCTCTTATTTTTTTTAATTAAAGATGGTGATCGCCTCGGTCTAACATAAATTTTTACAGATTTTTCTGAGCACGAGGCTATTTTTAACATTTTCTGGAAGATATATAGCTTTTTATTAAATGATATGATTTTTATAACCAAATTTTTTCTTATCTTATTTTTCAATTGAAGATGATGATCTCCCGGTTTCATTGGACATTTTGGGGATTTTTCTGAGCTCCGACTTATTTTGTACATTATCTAGAAGATATGAATAGTTTTCTATTATTTTTAAGTTGAAAATTCCGATCTCCCGATTCCAACTGACGTTTTGCCGATTTTTCTGAGCTCGGGGCTATTTTCTTCATTTTCTGGAAGATATGGATCTTTTTATTAAATGAAATTATCGTTGGCCTAATTTTGTCTTCTCTTACTTTTAAGTTGAAGATGTCGATATCACTGTTCCAACAGCCTATTTTTCTCCATTTTCTTGAAGATATGGATAATTTTATTAAATGATATAATTTTTTGGTTTAATTTAATCTTCTCTTATTTTTTTCTATTGAAGATAGTGATCTCCCGGTTCCAACAGACATTTTTGTAGATTTTCTGAGCTCCGGCCTATTGTCCAAATTGTATGGAAGATATGAATCGTTTTATTAAACGATATGATTTTTGGCCCAATTTTGTCTTCTCTTATTTTTAAGTTGAAGAGTGCGATCTCCCAGTTCAGACTGACTATTTTGTGGATTTTTTGAGCTCGAGGCTATTTTCTTCATTTTCTGGACGATATGTAGCTTTTTATTAAATGATATGATTTTTATAACCTAAGTTTCGCTTATCTTGTTTTTTAGTTTAAGATGACAATCTCCCGATTCCATTTGACATTTTTGCAGATTTTTCTGAGCTCTGTCCTATTTTCTACATTATCTGGAAGATATGAATAGTTATTAAATGACATGATTTTTTGGCCTAATTTTGTTTTCTCTTATTTTTAAGTTGAAAATTCCGATCTCCCGGTTCCAACTGACATTTTACCGATTTTTCTGAGCTTGGGGCTATTTTCTGCATTTTTGGGAGGATATGGATCTTTTTAGTAAATGATATCATCTTTGGCCTTATTTTTTCTCTTTTTTAAGTTGAATATGGCGATCTAACTGTTCCAACTGACATTTTGCCGATTTCAGAGATCGAGCTATTTTCTGCATTTCCTGGAAGATATTGATCGTATTCTCAAATGATAAAATTTTTTGATTTAATTTTGCCTTCTCTTAAGATTTTTTCGTTGAAGATAGCGATCTCCCTAATCCAATGGACATTTTTGCCAATTTTTAGATCTCATGGCTATTATCTACATTTTCTGTTAGATATGTATATTTTTATTAAATGATATGATTTTTATAGCATACGTTGGTCTTCTCTTATTTTTTTCAGTTGTACATGGCGATCTCTCAGTTCCAACGGACTTTTTTGCGGATTTGTTGAGCTTGGTGATGTTTTCTACATATTATGGAAGATATGGGTCTTGTCTTCTCTTATTTTCTGTTGAAGATGGTGATATCTCTGTTCCGACAGACATTTTTTCGGATTTCTCTTAGCTCAGTGCTATTTTCTAAATTTTATGGAACATATGGATCTTTTTATTAAATGATATGATTTTATCGCCTAAGTTTATCTTCTCTTATTTTTCAGTTGAAGATGACGTCTCCCGGTTCAGTCGGAAATTTTTGCGAATTTTAATAGCTCGGGGCTATTTTCTGCATTTGGTTGAATATATGGTTCGTTCTATTAAATTATTTGATTTTTGGCCTTATTTTGTCTTCTCTTATTTTTTTCGTAGAAGATGGCGATCTCTTGGTTCCAACAGACATTTTTGCGGAATATTTTTGAGCTACGTATATTTTATACATTTTCTTTAAGATAGGGATCTTTATAAATGATATGATTTTTATTGCTTAATTTTTTCATCGCTTATTTTTTATTTGAGGATGGCGATCATTTTTGCGGATTTTTCTGAGCTCGAGTCCATTTTCTACATTTTATGAAAGATATGTATTTTTATTAAATGATATGATTTTGGCCTAATTTTGTCTTCTCTTCTTTTTCCGGTTGAAGAAGGCGGTCTCCCTGTTCCAATAGACTTTTTTTGCAGATTTTTCTAAGCTCGAAACTATTTTCTACATTTTCTGTAAGATATGGATCTTTATATTAAATGATATGATTTTTATAGATTATCTACTCTTATTTTTCAGTTGAATATGACGCCTCCCGGTTCCAACAGATATTTTACAGACTTCTCTGAGCTCCCGACTTTTTTCTACATTTTCTGGAAGATATGAATCTTTTTATTAAATAATATGATTTTTGGCCTAATTTTGTTTTTCCTTTTTTCAATTGAAGATGATGATCTCCCGGTTCCTACGGACATTTTTACGGATTTTTCTGAGCTCGGTCAATTTTTTACATTTTTCGTAAGACTTGGACCTTTATATTAAATGATATGATTTTAAAATCCTAATGTTGGCTTCTGTCTTCTCTTATTTTTTAGTTGTAGATGGCAATCTTCCGGTTCCATCGGATATTTTTGCAGATTCTTCTGAGCTCGGGAATATTTTCTACTTTTTCTGGAAGATATAGGATGTTTTATTAAATGATATGATTTTTATAATCTAAGTTTCTCTTCTCTTATTTTTTAGTTGAAGATGTGGATTTCTTGGTTCTAGATGGCGATCTTCCGATTCCATCGGATATGTTTGCAGATTTTTCTGAGCTCGGGAATATTTTCTACTTTTTCTGGAAGATATATGATGTTTTATTAAATGATATGATTTTTATAACCTAAGTTTCTCTTCTCTTATTTTTCAGTTCAAGATGGGGATTTCCCGGTTCCAATGGATATTTTTGCTGATTTTTCTTAGCTTGAGGCTATTTCCTAAATTTCTGAAAGATATTGATCTATTTATTATATGCTATAATTTTTGGCCTAATATTCTATTCTCTTATTTTTCAATTGAGGATGGCGATCTCCCGGTTCCAACGGATATTTTTGCGTATTTTCCTGAGCTCGGCACTATTTTCGCCATTTTCTGGAAGTTATAGATCTTTTGCACTGAAATATTTATTTTTATAGACTAATTTTGTCTCCTCTTATTTTTCAGTTGAAGATGGCTACCTCCCGGTTCCGACAGACATTTTTGCAGATTTTTCTGAGATCGAGTGTATATTTAAATTTTCTATAGGATATGTATCTTTTTTAAATAATATGATTTTCATAACCTAATTTTGTCTTCTTATATTTTCAGTTGAAGATGGTGACCTCCCCGTCCCAACAGACATTTTTGCGAATTTTTCTGACCTGGGGCGTATTTCTACTTTTTTATAAAATGGTACAATTTTTTGACTTAATTTTGGCTACTCTTATTTTTACGTTGAATATGTTGATCTTTCGGTTCTAACGGACATTTTTACAGATTTTTCTGAGATTGGGGTTATTTTCTACATTTTCTAGAAGATATGGATCTTTTTATTAAATGATATGCTTTTTCTAGCCTAATTTTGTCCTTATTTTTCACTTGAAGATGGCGATCTCCCAGTTCCAACTGACAATTTTGCGTATTTTTCTGACCTCGAGACTATTTTCTGTATTTTTTGAATGATATCGATCGTTTTATTAAATGATATGATAGTTGACCTAATTTTATCTTCTCATATTTTTTCGTTGATGATGGCGATCTCCCAGTTCCTATGGATATTTTTGCCGATTTTTCTGAGCTCTGAGCTATTTTTTTGTATTATCTTGAAGATATCGACCATTTTAGTAAATGCTATGATTTTTTACTTGAATTTTGCCTTTTTTGTTAAATTTAGCGATCTCCCTGTTCCAATTGATATTTTTGCGGATTTTTCTGAGCTCGGGGATATTTTCTAAGTTTTATGGAAAATAATAATCTTTGTATTAAATGATATGATTTTTATTGCCAAAATTTGTCTTCTCCTATTTTTCAGTTGAACATAGCAATCTCCCAGTTCCAACGGACATTTTTCGGATTTTTTGAGCTCGGTGCTATTTTCTTTATTTTATGAAAGATATGGATCTTTTTATTAAATAATATGATTTTTATTGCTTAAGTTTGTCTTCTATTATTTTTAAGTTGACGATGGTGATCTCCCGGTTCCAACAGACATTTTTGCGAATTTTTCTAAGGTCAGGGCTATTTTCTGCATTTTATAGAAAATATGAATCTTTTTATTAAATAATATGATTTTTGTAGCCAATGTTTGTCTTCTCTTATTTTTCGATTGAAGATCGTGATCTTTATATTGAATGATATGATTTTTTGGCCTAATTTTGTCTTCTCTTATATTTTAGTTGAAGATGGCATTCTCTCGGTCCCAAAGGACATTATTGTGGATTTGTTTGAGGTCCGGGATATTGTCCACATTTTCTGGAAGATATGGATCGTTTTATTAAATCATAAAATTTTTGGACTAATTTTGGCTTCTTTTATTTTCTAGTTGAAGTTGACGATCTCCCGATTTTCCACATTTCTGGAAGATGTGGATCATTTTATTAATTGATATCGGAGAAGACAAAATTAGGCCAAAAATGTTTGTTTGAACCAGGAAATCACCATCTTCATCTATAAAAATGTCCATTGTAACCAGGATATCGCCATCGTCAACTGAAAAGATTTTTAAATTTCATTTTCTGAGCTTGGTACTATTTTTTCTACATTTTATGAAAGATATGGATCTTTTTATTAAATGTTATGATTTTTCTAGCCTAAATTTGTCTTCTCTTATTTTGTAGTTGAAGATGGCGATCTCCCGGTTCCAAAGGAAATTTTTGCTGATTTTAAGCTCCGGCCTATTTTCCATATTTTTTGGAAGACATGGATCGTTTTAATGAATGATGTGATATTTTGGCCTAATTTTGACTTCTCTTATTTTCCAATTGAAGATGAAAATCTTTCGATTCCAACGGACTTTTTTGCGATTTTTTCTGAGCTCGGGACTATTTTCTATATTTTCTCGAAGATATGGATCTTTTTATTATATTAAATGATTTTTGCAGGTTAATTTTGTCTTCTCTTATTTTTCAGTTGAAGATGGTAATATCTCGGTTCCCATGGACATTTGTGCTAATAGTTCTGAGCTTGGGACTAGTTTCTACATTTTCTATAAGATATATATCTAAATGATAAGATTTTCTATCCTAATTTTGCCTTCTCTTATTTTTCAATTGAAGATGGCGATCTCCTGGTTCCAACGGAAATTTTTGTCGATTTTTCTGACCTCGATGCTATTTTCTGCATTTTATTATCGTTATGGATATTTTATTAAATGATATGATTTATATAGCCTACGTTTATCTTCTCTTATTTTTCATTTAAAGACGGCGGTTTTCCAGTTCCAACAGACATTTTTGAGGATTTTTTTAAACTCGGTGTTATTTTCTGTATTTTTTGTAAGATATTGATCGTTTTATTAAATGATATGATTTTTGGCCTAATTTTGTCTTCTCTTATTTTTTAGTTGATGATTGCGATCTCACAGAACCAACGGATATTTTTGCAGATTTTTCTGAGCTATGACCTATTTTCTGTATTATCTGGAAGATATCAATCGTTTTATAAATTATATGATTTTTTGGCATAATTTTGTCTTCTCTTTTTTCGTTAGATTTGGCGATCTCCGGTTCTGACGGATATTTTGTGGATTTTTCTGAACTCGGGGATATTTTCTACATTTTATGGAAAATAAGAATCTTTATTATAAATGATATGATTTTTATTGCCAATTTTTGTCTGCTCTTATTTTTCAGTTGAACATGGCGATCTCCTGTTTACAACTGAAATTTTTTCGGATTTTCTGAGTTCGGTGATATTTTCTTTATTTTATGGGATTTATGTATATTTTTATTAAATGATATGATTTTAATAGCTTAAATTTGTCTTCTATTATTTTTAAGTTGAAGATGACGTTCTCCCGGTTCCAACGGACATTTTAACCAATTTTTCTAAGCTCCAGGCTTTTTCCATGTTTTCTAGAAGATATGGATCATTTTATTAAATGATATGATTTTTTGGCCTTATCTTGTCTTCTCTTAATTTTCAGTTGAAGTTGCCCATCTCCCGATTCCAAAGAACATTTTTGCGAATATGTCTAAGGTCCGGGTTAGTTTCCATATTTTCTAGAATATGTGGATCGTTTTTAAAAATGATATAAAGAATACTAAATTATGCCAAAAATGTCGGTTCGAACCGGGAAATCACCATCTTCAACTGAAATATAAGAGAAGACAAAATTCGGAACAAGGAAATCGCCATCTTCTTCTTTAAAAATGTCTGTTGTTACCGGGATATCGCCATCTTCAACTGAAAATATTTTTATATATCAGTTTCTGAGCTTTGTGCTATTTTATACATTTTATGAAAGATATGGATCTTTTTATTAGTTGATATGATTTTCTATCCTTAATTATTCTTCTCTTATTTTACAGTTGAAGATGACGATCATTTTATTAAATGATATGATTTTTGGGGCAACTTTGTCTTCTCTTATATTCCAGTTGAAGATAGCGATCACCCGATTCCAACAGAGATTTTTGCGGATTTTCTGAGCTCCGGCCTATTTTCCACATATTTGGAAGATATGGATCGTTTTTTAAATGATATAATATTTTGGCATAATTTTGTCTTCTCTTATTTTTCCAGTTTAAGATTGTGATCTCCCGGTTCCAATGGACATTTTTTTGAATTTTTCTGAGCTCGGGATTATTTTCAACATTCTCTGAAAGAAATGGATCTTTTTATAACATTATATGATTTTTGTAGCCTAAATTTCTCTTCTCCTATTTTTCAGTTGAAGATAGTGATTTCTCGGTTCTAATGTACATTTTGGCCGATATTTCTAAACTCTGCAATGTTTCTACATTCTTTATAAGATATGGGTCATTTTAATAAATGATATGATTTTTCTAGCCTAATTTTGTCTTCTCTTATTTTTCAATTGATGATGGTGATCTCCCGGTTCCAATGGAAATTTTTGCCGATTTTTCTGAACTCGAGGCTATTTTCTACATTTTACTGTAGATATGGATTTTTTATTAAATGATATGATTTTTATAGTCTCGTCTTCTCTTATTTTTCCAATGAAAATGGCGTTCCAACAGAATTTTTTGCGGATTGTTTGACCTCGGGTCCATTTTCTGTATTTTCTGTAAGATAACGATCGTTTCATTAAATGTTATGTTTTTTGTAATTTTGTATTACCTTAGATTTTTCGTTGATGATGGCGATCTCCTGGTTCCCACGGATATTTTTGAGGATTTTTCTAAGCTCCAGACTATCTTCTGTATTATCTGGAAGATATCGATTGTTTTATTAAATGATATGATATTCTGGCCTAATTTTGTCTTGTTTGTTTTTCGTTAAATTTTGCCCTCTCATGGTTTCGACGAATATTTTTGCAGATTTTTCTCAGCTCAGGGATATTTTCTACATTTTATGGAAAATAGGAATCTTTATATTAAATGAAATGATTTTATTTGCCTAATTTTGTCTTCTCTCATTTTTTCAGTTGAACATAGCGATCCCCCATTTCTAACTGACATTTTTGCATATTTTCTGAGCACTGTTCTATTTTCTTTATTTTATGGAAGATATGGATCTTTTCGTTAAATGATATGATTTTAAGCTTAAGTATGTCTTCTATTATTTTTAAGTTAAAGATGGTGATCTGTTGGAATTTTTGTGGGATGTTCTGAGGTTCGGGCCATTTTCTACATTTTATCAAAGATATGGATCTTTTTATTCAATAATATTATTTTTATACCAAACCCAACCCTACTCAAGGGTCAAATTCTCACACAGAGAATTACTAACTCTCACACAGAGAATTGGGATTAGTCCTATACTAGGACACCAAACTCCCACAAAGAGAGTATCTAATTCCCACAAAGAGAATTAGGGTTGAAAACACAAAGTAAAACAAATACTCTTACCTATGCCTTGAGATGAACTTACTCATTAATGAATGCAAGGCATAGAAGAGGATCTCCAAGTGATGAGATTAGCTTGAAAGCACTTGGATGATTTTCCTTGAGCTTGACTTCAATGCATGAAGGAGAGAATGAGCTTTAAGAGGGAAATGAGAGAGTTTGAGAGTGGCTTAATGATTCTCAAATGATCTTCAATAGTTCCAAGGAGTCCTAATGAACTCAGCCCTCTCCTATATATAGGAAGCCAAAAGAAACCCTCAAACCCAAGCAAAAATCCAAAATGAATAAATCTGCAACGGCTAGATTTTGGCAGTTTACGGCACAGGCAGTCGACTGATGAACAACTGACAGTCGACTGGTCAACAGCTATAAAATTCCCAACGGCTATAATCTGAGCCAAGACATGCGACTGTAGAAGGCTACACAGTCAATTATAAATAGACATACGACTGTAAAAACTTCATCAGTCGACTGACTTGTACATTGGGATGAAGCCTAGAAAATACAGTTGTGCATAGACGACTGTATAGCAATTCATAGGCGACTGAATATCCTTCAGCAGACGACTGTCACTAGAGATGGAAAAGAGCTGAGAAAAAGCAACTTTTACACTTACGACTTCAGACGATTTATGACCATTTCACAGGCGACTGTAATTCTACATGCGACTGTAAATACTTCATCAGTCGACTGACTTGCAAATTGGGGATGAAACCCAGAAAATGCAAGTTGTCAGTTAGAACCGGGAGATCAAAATTTACAACTTAAAAATCAGAGAAAACAAAATTAGGCCAAATAATCATATCCTTTAATAAAACTATTCATATCTTCCAGGTAATTTAGAAAATAGGACTGAGCTCAGAAAAATCTGCAAAAAATGTCCGATGGAACCGGGAGATCATCATCTTCAACTGAAAAATAAAATAAGCAAAACTTAGGTTATAAAAATCTTATCATTTAATAAAAATCTCCATATCATCTAGAAAATGTTGAAAATAGTCTCGAGCTCAGAAAAATCAGCAAAAAAATCTGTCAGAACGACAAGCTCGCCATCTTTAATAGAAAAAAATATGCGAAGACAAAATTAGGGTATGAAAATCATATCATTTAATTTAAAGATACATGTCTTCAAGAAAATGTAGAAAATAACACCGGACTTAGATTAATCAGCAAAAATATTTGTTGGAACCGAGAGATTGCACTCTTCAATATAAAAATAAGAGAAAAAATTAGGCCAAAAATCAAATCATTTAATAAAACGATCCATATCTTCCAAAAAAAATTTAAAAAATAGTTAGGAGATCAGAAAATCTGCAAAAAATGTCTGTTGGAATAGGGAGATCGCTTTCAATAAAAACTAAGAAAAGACAAAATTAGTACAAAAAATCATATCATTTAATAAAAAGATATCTTTCAGAAAATGTAGAAATAGCTGCAAACTCAGAAAAATCCACAAAAATGTCTGTTGGAACCTAAAGATCGCCATCTTCAACTGGAAAATAAGAGAAGACAAAATTAGGCAAATATATCATATCAGTTAAGAAAACAATCCAAATCTCCCAAAAATGTGGAAAATAGGCCGAAGCTTAGAAAAATCCACAAAAATGTCTGTTGGAACCGGGTGATTGCCATCTTCAACTGGAATATAAGTTAAGACAAAATTATGCAAAAAAATCATATCATTTTTTAAAAACATCATTTTCAATAGGAAAACAAGAGAAGACAAATTTAGGCTAGAAAAATCATATCAATTAATAAAAAGATACATACCTTTCATAGAATGTAAAATATAGCACCAATCTCAGAAAATGATATATAACAATCTTTTCAGTTAAACATGGCGATATCCCGGTTACACCGGACATTTTTATAGATGAAGTGGCGATTTCCGTGTTCTGAATTTTGCCTTCTCTTATATTTCAGTTGAAGATGGCGATTTTCCAGTTCCAACGAACATTTTGGCCTGATTTTGTCTTCTCTGATATCATTTAATAAAACGATCCATAAATTCCAAAAAATGTGAAAATAGCCCGGAGCTCAGAAATATCTGCAAAAATGTCTGATGGAACCGGGAGATCGCCAAATTCTACAGGAAAACATGAGAAGACAAAATTAGGCCAAAAACCATATCCTTTAATAAAACAATCCATATCTTCCAGAAAATGTGGAAAATAGCAGGAGCTCAGAAAAATCCTCAATATGTCAGTTGGGACCGAGAAAATGCCATCTTCAAATGTAATATAAGTGAAGACAAAACTAGGCAAAATATCATATCATTTAATAAAAAGATCAACATCTTCAACAGAGAAAATAAGAGAAGACAAATTTAGGCTAGAAAAATCATATCAATTAATAAAAAGATCCATATCTTTCATAAAATGTGGAAAATTGCACCAAGATCAGAAAATGATTTATAAAAATCTTTTCATTTGAAGATGGCGATATCCCGGTTACAACTGACATTTTTATAGATGAAGATGATGATTTCCCGGTTCCGAATTTTTCCCTTATATTTCAATTGAAGATGGCGATTTCCCGGTTTCAACTGACATTTTTGGCCCAATTTTGTCTTCTCTGATATCATTTAATAAAACGATCCATATATTTCAAAAAATGTGAAAAATAGCACGGAGCTCAGGAATATCCGCAAAATGTCCGTTGGAACCGGGGGATCACCAACTTCTACTGGAAAAATAAGAGAAGACAAAATTAGGCCAAAATCATATCATTGAATAAAACGATCAATATCTTCGAGAAAATGTGGAAAATAGCCCGAAGCTTAGAAAAATCTGTAAAAATTTCCTTTAGGCCCAGAGAATGCCATCTTCAACTTAAATATAAGAGAAGACAAAATTAGGCCAAAAATCATATCATTCATGATAAAGATTGCCATCTTCAACTTGAATATAAGAGAAAACAAATTTAGGTTATAAAAATTATATCATTTAATAAAAGATCTATATCTTCCATAAAATGTAGAAAATAGCCCGGAGCTTAGAAAAATGCACAAAAATGTTTATTGGAACTGGGAGATCGTCATCTTCAACTTAAAAATCATAGAAGACAAACTTAAGCTATTAAAATCATATCATTTAATAAAAAGATCCATATCTTCCATAGAGTAAAGAAAATAGCATCGATCTCAGAAAAACCGAAAAAAATGTCTGTTGGAACAGGAAGATCGCCATGTTCAGCTGAAAAATAAGAGAAGACAAAATTTGGTAATAAAAATCATATCATTTAATATAAATATTCTTGTTTTCCATAAAATGTAGAAAATATCCTCGAGCTCAGAAAAATCCGTAAAAATATCCGTCCGAACCGAGAGATTGCCAAATTTAACAAAAAAGTGAAGCCAAAATTAGGCTTAAAATCATATCATTTAATAAAATGATCGATATCTTCCCGATAATGCAAAAAATAGGCCATAGCACAGAAAAATCCGCAAAAATATCTGTTGGTTCCGGGAGATCGCCATCATCTACGAAAAAAATCAGAGAAGAAAAAATTAGGCCAAAAAGCATAACATTTAGTAAAACGATCGATATCTTCCAGAAAATATAGAAAATAGCCCCGAGTTTAGAAAAATCCGCAAATAATGTCTGTTGGAACTGGGAGACCGTCATCTTCAAGTGAAAAATAAGAGAAGATATATAAAAATCCTAACATTTAATAAAAATATCCATAACGACAATAAAATGTAGAAAATAGCGTCGAGATCTGAAAAATCCGCAAAAATTTCTATTGAAACCGGGAGATCGCCATCTTCAATTGAAAAATAAGAGAAGACAAAATTAGGATAAAAAATCATATCATTTAATAAAAAGGTACATATCTTACAGAAATTGTTGAAAATAGTCACGAGCTGAGAAATATCGACAAAAAAGTCCATTGGAACCAAGATTCGCCATCTTCAACTGAAAAATAAGAGAAGACAAAATTAGCCTACAAAAATTATATAATGTAATAAAAAGACTATATCTTCGAGAAACTGTAGAAAATAGCCCCGAACTGAGAAAAATCCGCAAAAAAATGTCCGTTGGAACTGGGAGATCGCCATATTCTACTGGGAAAATTAGAGAAGACAAAATTAGGCCAAAATACCATATCATTAATGAAACGATCCAAGTCTTCCAAAAATGTGGAAAATAGGCCGGAGCTCAGAAAGATCCGCAAAAATTTCTGATGGAACCGGGAGATCGACATCATCAACTGGAAAATAAGAGAAGACAAATTTAGGAAAAAAATAATGTCATTTAACGAAAAGATAAATATCTTTCATAAAATGTAGAAAATTGCACCAAGCTCAGAAAATCATAAATAAAAATCTTTTCAATTGAAGATGATGATATTTTTGTTACAATGGACATTTTTATAGATGAATATGGTGATTTCCTGCTTCCGAATTTTGTCTTCTTTTATCTTTCAGTTGAAGATGGCGATTTCCCGGTCACAACAAACAGTTTTTGGCCTAATTTTTTCTTCTCCGATATCATTTAATAAAAGGATCTATATCTTCCAAAAAATGTGAAAAAAGCCCGTAGCTCAGAAATATCGGCAAAAATATCTGTTGAAACCAGGAGATCGCCAATTCAACTAGAAAATAAGAGAAGCCAAAATTAGGCCAAAAATCATATCATTTAATAGAATGGTGCATATCTTCCAGAAAATGTGAAAAATAGCCCAGAGCTTAGAAAAATCAGCAAAAATGTCCTTTGGGACCGAGAGAATGCCATCTTCAACTAAAATATAAGAGAATACAAAATTAGGCCAAAAATCATATCATTCAATATGTAGATCGAGATATGAACCAGCCTATCAAATTACAAACTGAAGACCTAATTCTAAGTGAAGGCCCAATGACAAGAGGAAGGCAAAAAGAATGCAAGATGCAATTGGGGCCCAAGTAGAAGCATTGCTGGCCCAAGAAAGTTGTGCTAAAAAGAAGCAAATCAGGCCTTAATCTTGCTAATCCAAACCCAAGAAAATTAAGGCCCAAGATTGGATAATTCTGAATTATTTGGAGAATAAGAAGAGTTTGCAATCGAACTTCAGAATTCATGTGAATATCAAGAGTCACGTGCAACCATTAATTCTGAATTCAGGGGAGATGAAGAATCATGCCATTAATTCTGAATTCATGGAGAGATGAAGAGTCATGCCATTAATTCTGGATTAATGGGGAGATGAAGAGTCATACCATTAAAATCTGAATTCATGGGGAGATCAAGAGTCATATTATTAACTCTGAATTCATGGGGAGATCAAGAGCCATTAGTGGTCTTTAATTAGTGTCTTTTAAAGAGTCTTTTTCGTTTCCAAAGCTCTACCTATAAATAGATCATGTAATCCTTTGTAACAGGCATCAATCAGATAATCAATTCAGAAGTTGAGAGTTCTCTCATATTGTGAGAGTTTCTATCTTCTTTAGCTCTTGTGGAACCTTGCCTTGTCAATCTTCCTTATAAGATTGGGGGTCCAAATATGCAAAAGCCCCCAAGTCGTGCTTTAACCCAAGTGCGTTATGTGCATTGGTTAAAGTCGTGACCGTGGTTGGGCAAGTGGTTTAAATAGCAGGTCCCATTCTTTTCAACGTTGGTTGGTTATTTGCATTTGTCAGGTCAGTGAACCATCCTTATCCAGAGCTTATCACTCCCTATTTCCTATAACGTATTCTGGAGTGTGATGCTTATATCCTTCTTTTAAGTTTGTTTTCGAGTTTCTTGAACATCCTACACCGTGAAGATTGGGCCACCTCTCTGGTTTCACATCATTTTGTATCAAAGCCCCAGGTAGACATGGTAGGGTTCTTTCTATCATTTTATTGCTTCAAAAAAAATTCTCTTTCAAATCCTTTCCTTTCCTTTGTTTCTGCCAAAACAAGAAACTTTCCAAAATCTTTCACTTAGTTTATATTCTTAGTGTGCAAGAATTTTGTTTTATCTTTCAACTTTTTGAGAGCCTTTGTTTGTTTGCTGTTTATTTAGTTTTTACAAGTAAAGCACCCAAAAAGCAAAAAAAAAAGCAAAAAAAGTAAAGCTTGGCAAAAAAATGAGAAAGAAAAACAAACAGTGGTGCTCAATTCAATTCTTACATTCTGTTATCTTACAAATTTCATAGCTCTTATTATTGCATTTTTGTCTTGCACTACTAAGAAAATCCCTTCTTTTCATTGAATTCCTACTCTAGACCTAATCCTACTTCAGGCCTAAACCCATCCATTATTCACAATCTTACCAACCACCCCTACATACTTGGCTGAAGTGAGTAATTGGCATTATTGGATTACTCAACAAGGATTTGGGTAGAATACGTGCTAAGGATAGATTCTGAGGGAATTGTGGGTTGGTGAGATTATCAAGAGCGTATTTTTTTTCTTTCACTAACTTGGCAGGAAATCCAGAAGATACTACACAACAAGGAGAATCATCTTTTCAAATGCAAGCATTGGTGAGCCATCTTGAGAGATTGTTTGACAGAAAGCTAGAGCGAATCAATGAACGATTAGATCAAATGGAGAATCAAGCTTCTACACAACAAAATCCAAACAATTAAGAACAACCTTATGGATATATGGAGAGCCAAGTTGATGGGGATGAATTTGAAGATCACCAGCCAAGAAGAAGGAGATTTCATCGTGATGAACAAAGCAGACATAGAAACCGAGGAGACAACATTGGTGGAATTAAAATCAAAGTATCTTCTTTTCAAGGAAAAAAATGATCCTGATGCGTATTTGGAGTGGGAAATGCGTGTTGAGCAAATTTTCTCATGACATGACTCCTCTGAAGGTAACAAGGTGAAACTTGTAGCTCTTGAGTTTACTGGTTATGCTCTTATTTGGTGGGATCAGGTGCAAAAGGAAAAAGAACGATATGGAGAACGTCCCATTAGTACTTGGGTGGAAATGAAATCAACCATGAGAAGGAGGTTTATTCCATCTTATTACCATAACGAACTTCATCAAAAACTGCAACGACTCAATCTAGGCTCTAAGAGTGTAGATGAGTATCACAAAGAGATGGAGATTGCCATGATTCGAGCAAATGTAATGGAGGACAGAGAAGTAACAATGGCTCGTTTCTTGTGTTGCCTTAATCTTGATATTACTGATGATGTAGAGATGCATCACTATGTAGAGTTTCAGGAGATGGTCCACCAAGCCATCAAGGTAGAACAACAACTAAAGAGGAGAAATGCTGCAAGGAAGGGCTCTATTTCTTTTAGCCTTTGGAAGACAAGTTCAAAAAGAGATACTCCATCTAGTTTGAAGGAGAATACTTCGAAGAAAGTTAAGAAGACAGCTGATATTTCGAAGAAGACGCAAACTGAAGCAAATACTTCTAAAAGCCGTGACATAAGATGCTTCAAATGCCAAGGGAGAGGACACATGTCCAGTGAGTGCCCTAATAAGCACACCATGATCATCAATAACCATGGTGACTGGGAGGCTGAAGAAGAAGAATCTGATGAAGAAGATGAGATGCTGCTTGAAGATGATGACGGAGAAATTGCTGCCGAAGGAGAATTTCTTGTGACTAGAAGAGCACTTAGCATTCAAATGAAGGAGGAAGAGAACAACCAAAAAGAGAACTTGTTCCACACATGCTGCCTAGTCCAAGGAAAAGTATGCAGTGTAATCATAGATGGAGAAAGTTGCAGCAATGTAGCAAGTGCTGAATTAGTAGAGAAGTTGAGTCTTCCAACCTTCAAGCATCGACAACCCTACAAGCTACAATGGCTCAACGAATGTGGAGAGTTGAACGTAACAAAACAAGTCACAATCTTATTTTCTATTGGCAAGTATATAGATGAATTAATCTGTGACGTTGTTCCCATGAAAGCATGTCATCTCTTGTTGGGCAGACTGTGGTAGTTTGATCGTTGTGTAACACATGACGGGTACTTAAAACGTTATTCTTTTGTACTCGAGGGGAGCCTATAACCCTCCTTCCATTATCCCCCAAAAAATAATAGAAGATCAAATAAAGAGAGAAAAGAAAAGAGAAAGTGAGAAAGGAAAATGATTCAATAAGAAGAGAGTAAAATGAGAGTGAGAAAAAGATGAAAGATTTGAGTGGAGAAAAAGAGAGTAAACTGAGAGAAAGTTCAAAAAGAAAAGAAGAGAAAAGAGAAAAAGGAGAGAAGAGTTTTCTAGTGGCAAAAAGAAGTGAGATTAAGCAAGCTTTGTTTTCTCAACTAAACCTCCTAGTACTTGTGTACAAAGAGGCGATGTTGAATACTAACGACTTAACCTCTCCTTTGCCTATTATTGTTTTATCTCTTTTGCAGGAATATGAAGATGACTTTCCTGATGAGATACCGCTAGGTTTGCCACCAATTATGGGCATAGAGCATCAAATTGATCTTATTCCGAGAGCATCATTGCTTAATCATCCAGCATACCACACTAATCCTGAAGATACTAAGGAGATTCAAAGGCAAGTTCAAGAGTTGATGAGCAAGGGATACGTGAGAGAGAGCCTCAGTCCTTGTGCAGTTCTGGTATTGCTTGTACCCAAGAAAGATGGTACTTGGAGCATGTGCGTTGATTGCAGAGCCATTAACAACATCACGGTAAGATACCGTCATCATATTCATAGGTTAGATGATATGCTAGATGAATTATCTGGTTCAACTATCTTCTCCAAAATTGACTTAAAAAGTGGTTATCATCAAATAAGAATGAAAGAAGGAGATGAATAGAAAACGACATTAATACTAAACATGGATTATATAAATGGTTAGTTATGCCTTTTGGATTAACTAATGCACCTAGCACATTCATGCGGTTAATGAATCATGTCTTTCAGGCCTACAATGGTAAATTTATGGTTGTTTACTTTGATGATATTCTTGTGTATAGTAGAACCTTAGATGAACAATGGATCATCTTAGACAAATTCTAGAGGTTCTAAGAAAGGAGAAATTGTTTGGCCATTTGAAAAAGTGTGATTTTTGCACAGATAAAATTGTTTTTCTTGGCTTATTAGTAGCACAGGTGTTGCAGTGGATGAAGAGAAGATTAAAGCAATCCAAGATTGGCCAACCCCTACAACTGTTGGATAAGTCAGGAGTTTTCATGGACTTGCAAGCTTTTACAAAAGGTTTGTGAAGGATTTAGTACACTAGCAGCCCACAGAATGAATTGACCAAGAAGGATGTCCGATTCAATGGGGAGAAGCTCAAGCGAAAGCTTTCCAAATTCTCAAAGAGAAGCTAACTCAAGCACCTTTACTGGCACTTCCTGATTTTGGGAAGTTGTGAGGCTGCATGGAATGCCAAGAACCATTGTGTCAGATCGAGATTCCAAAATTCTTAAGCTATTTCTAGAAGACTTTGTGGGGCAAGCTTGGGACAAAATTATTGTTTTCTACTACTTGTCATCCACAAACCGATGGACAAACTGAAGTTGTGAATATGACATTATCCTCTTTGTTAAGAACAATCATCAATCAAAACTTGAAGAACTGGGGGAGTGTTTGCTACATGTGGAGTTTGCTTATAATAGGGATATTCATTCCACTACTAAGTTTTCACCCTTTGAAATGGTTTATGGATATAATCCTATTGCACATATTGACTTGATTCCTCTACCTTTGCAAGAAAGAGCTAATATAGATGGAAAGAAGCGTGCTGAATTTGTCAAACAAATCCATGAAAAAGCACATCAGAATATCGAAAGAATGGCTCAAACGTATGCCGATCGAGCTAACAAAGGAATAAGGCGGATGATTTATGAGCCTGGAGATTTGGTGTGGCTACATCTTAGGAAAGAAAGGTTTCCTGATAAAAGGAAGTCCAAACTCATGCCTAGGGGAGATGGACCTTTTCGAGTACTTGAGAGAATCAATGATAATGCTTACAAGCTTCAACTATCAGGTAAGTATGGTGTGAGTGCTACGTTTAATGTTTCTGACATGTCTCCTTATTTTGGTGCAGATGTTGAAGAGTCGAGGACGACTCCTTTTCAAGAGGGGGAGGATGATGTGAACCAGTCCATCAAATTACAAACTGAAGACCTGATTCTAAGTGAAGGCCCAATGACAAGAGGAAGGCTAAAAAGAATGCAAGATGCAATTGGGGCCCAAGTAGAAGCATTGCTGGCCCAAGAAAGTTGTGCTAAAAAGAAGCAAATCAGGCCTTAATATTGCTAATCCAAGCCCAAGAAAATTAAGGCCCAATAATTCTAAATTATTTAGAGAATAAGAAGAGTCATTTGCAATCAAACTTCAGAATTTATGGGGGAATATCAAGAGTCATGTGCAACCATTAATTCTGAATTCATGGGGAGATGAAGAGTCATACCATTAATTCTGAATTCATATGGAGATAAAGAGTCGTGCCATTAAAATCTGAATTCATGGGGAGATCAAGAGTCATACTATTAACTCAGAATCATGGGGAGATCAAGAGCCATTAGTGGTCTTTAATTAGTGTCTTTAAAGAGTCTTTTTCGTTTCCAAAGCTCTACCTATAAATAGATCATGTAATCCTTTGTAACAGGCATCAAGCAGATTATCAATTCAGAATTAGTGTTCTCTCATATTGTGTGAGTTTTTGTCTTCTTTAGCTCTTGTGGAACCTTGCCTTTTCAATCTTCCTTATAAGATTGGTGATCCAAATTTGCAAAAGCCCCCAATTCGTGCTTCAACCCAAGTGTGTTGCTGTGTGGATCGGTTAAACTCGTGATCGTGGTTGGGCAAGTGGTCTAAGTAGCAGGTCACGTTCTTTTCAACGTTGGTTGGCTATTTGCTTTTGTCAGGTCAGTGAACCATCCTTATCTAGAGCTTATCACTCCATATTTCCTATCACTTATTCTGGAGTATGATGCTCATATCCTTCTTTTAAGTTTGTTTTCGAGTTTCTTGAACATCCTACGCCGTAAAGATCGGGCCACCTCTCTGGTTTCACATCAGATCACCATCTTCAAATGGAAAATAAGAGAAGACAAACTTTGTTTATAAAAAATTATATCATTTAATAAAAATACCAATATCTTCCGTAAAATGTAGAAAATAGCCCTGAGCTCAGAGCAATCCGCAAAAATGTAAGTTGGAACACTTGGAGATCACAACTTCAACTTAAAAATCATAGAAGACAAACTTAATCTTTAAAAATCATATCATTTAATAAGAAGATCCGTATCTTCTATAGAATAAAGAAAATAGCAGCGAGCTCTGAAAATTCGAAAAAAAGTCCGTCGGAACCGGGAGATCTCTATGTTCAACCTAAAAATAAGTGAAGACAAAAGTAGGATATGAAAATCATATCATTTAATAGAAAGGGTCACGTCTCCAGAAAATGTAGAAAATAACACCGAACTCAGAAAAATCTGCAAAAATATCTGTTGGAATCGAAAGATCGCACTCTTCAACATAAAAATATGAGAAGCCAAAATTAGGCCAAAAAATCATATCATTTAATAAAACGATTCATATCTTCCAGAAAATTTAAAAAATATCCCGGAGCTCAGAAAATCTGCAAAAATGTCCGTTGGAACCGGGATAACGCCATCAACTGAAAACTAAGAAAAGACAAAATTAGGCCAAAAATTCATATCATTTAATAAAAAGATCCATATCTTCCAGAAAATGTAAAAAAATTGCTACGAGCTCAGAAAAATCCGTCAAAATGTCTGTTGGAACCGGGAAATCGACATATTCAACTGGAAAATACGAGAAGACAAAATTAGGCCAAAACTCAAATCTTTTAATAAACAGAAACATATCTTCCAGAAAATGTAGAAATAGCCCCAAACTCAGAAAAATCCTCAAAAATGTCCGTTGGAACCTGGACATCGCCATCTTCAACTGGAAAATAAGAGAAGACAAAATTAGGCAAAAATATCATATCATTTAATAAAACAATCCAAATCTTCCAAAAATGTGAAAAATAGGCCAAAGCTCAGAAAAATCCGCAAAAATATACGTTGGAACCGGGTGCTCTCCATCTTCAACAAGAATATAAGATATGACAAATTAGGTCAAAAATCATATCATTTAATATAAAGATTACCTTCTTCGGCAAGAAAATAAGAGAAGACAAACTTATTCTAGAAAAATCATATCAATTAATAAAATGATCTATATCTTTCATAAAATGTAGAATATAGCACCAAACTAAGAAAATGATATATAACAATCTTTTAAGTTGAAGATGGCGATATCCGGTTACAACAAACATTTTTATAGATGAAGATGACGATTTCCCGGTTCCAAATTTTGTCTTCTATTATATTTCAGCTGAAGATGGCAACTTCCATGTTCCAACAGACATTTTTTGGACTAATTTTGTCTTCACTAATATCATTTAATAAAACAATCCATATATTCTAGAAAATATGAAAAATATCCAGGAGCTCAGAATTATCTGCAAAAACTTCTTTTGGAACCGGCAGATCGCCAAATTTTATAGGAAAATAAGAGGAAGACAAAATTAGGCCAAAAATTATATCATTTAATAAAACGATCCATATCTTCCAGAAAATGTGTAAAATAGCCCGAAGCTCAAAAAAATCCGCTAACATGTCTGTTGGGACGAGAGAATGCTATCTTCAAGTGAAATATAAGAGAAGACAACATTAGGCAAAAAATCATATCATTCAATATAAAGGTCGCCACCTTTAACGGGAAAATAAGAGAACACAAACTTAGTTTATAAAAATCATATCATTTAATAAAAAGATTCATATCTTCCATAAAAATGTAGAAAATAGCCTGGAGCACAGTAAAATCTGCAAAAATATTTGTTGGAACCAGGAGATCGCCATTTTCAACTTAAAAATAATAGAAGACAAACTTAAGCTATAAAAATCATATCATTTAATAAAAAGATTCATATCTTCCATAAAATAAATAAAATAGCACAGAGCTCAGAAAATCCACCAAAATGTCCGTTAGAACCGGGAGATCACTATGTTCAACTGAAAAACGAGAAAACAAAATTAGGCAATAAAAATCATATCATTTAATATAAATATGCTTATTTTCCATAAAATGTACAAAATATCCACGCGCTCAGAAAAATCAGTAAAATATCCATCAGAACCGAGAGATCGCCAAATTTAACAAAAAAAAGAGAAGACAAAATTAGGCCAAAAAATCATATCATTTGATAAAACGATCGATATCTTCCAGATAATACATAAAATAGGCCATATCACAGAAAAATCGACAAAAATATCCGTTGGTTTCGGGAGATCGTAATCATCAACGAAAAAAATAAGAGAAGACAAAATTAGTCCAAAAAATCGTAACATTTAATAAAACGACCGATATCTTCTAGAAAATACAGAAAATAGCCCCGAGTTCAGAAAAATCCGTAAAAATGTCCGTTGGAACAGGGAAACCGGCGTCTTTAAGTGAAAAATAAGAGAAGACAAATGTAGGCTATAAAAATCATATCATTTAATAAAAAGATCCAAATCTATAATAAAATATAGAAAAGAGCCTCGTGTTCAGAAAATACGCAAAAATTTTCGTTTGAACCGGGATATCACTAAAAATTTTATTTCAAAATTGGGAGAATTGTGATATATTTGGTAATTTGGAATTGAGAATTGGTTCAATTGGGAGAACAGTGGAACAGAGTATGAGTTATGGGTTATGGACTGGCTGCATGGTCCTTATCAAAATAGTAAGTTTTTTAGAACGTCTATAGTTTACCAGGGCAGGCCGGGGCGGGGCGGGCTGCATACGAACCCCAAGCTTACCCCAACCCGTCTACGGGCCGGGGTAGGACGAGTCAAAACAGGGTCGGGCCAGGTCGGGCCAGTCGGGTCAGGCCATTACTGCCATCCCTAGCCAAAATGTCTGTTGGAACCGGGATATCGCAATCTTCAACTTAAAAAATAAGAGAATATGTTACAAAAATCATATAATGTAATTAAAAGATCCTTATCTTCCAGAAAATAAATAAATAAATTCCTAGCTCAGAAAAATCAGCAAAAATGGCTGTTGGAACCGGGAGATCACAATCTGCAACTGGAAAATAAGAGATGACAAAATTAGGCCAAAATATCATATCATTTAATAAAACGATCCATATCTTCCAAAATGAGGAAAATAGACCGGAGCTCAGAATAATCCGCAAAAATGTTCGTTGGAACCAGATGATCACCATGTTTGACTGGAATATAAGAGAAAACAAAATTAGGCCAAATATCATATCATTTAATAATAAGATCGCCATCTTCAACAAGAAAATAAGAAATAACAAATTTAGGCTAGAAAATCATGTCAATTAATAAAAAGATCATATCTTTTATAAAATGTATAAAAGAGCACCAAGCTCAGAAAATGATATAAAAAATCTTTTCAGTTGAAGATGGCAATATGCTGGTTACAACGGTCATTTTTATAGATGAAGATGACGATTTCTCGATTCCAAATTTTGTCTTCTCTTATATTTCAGTTGAAGATGGCGATTTCTCGGTTCCAATTGACAGTTTTGGCCTAATTTTGTCTTTAATGATATCATTTAATAAAACGATCCATATATTCCAAAAAATATGGAAAATATCCAGGATCTCAAAAATATCCGTAAAAAAGTCCGTTGGAACCAGGAGATTGCCAACTTCAACTGGAAATTAAGAAAAGGCAAATTTAGGCTAAAAAATCTTATCGTTTAATAAAACGATCCATAACTTCTAGAAAATGTGGAAAATAGCTCATCGCTCAGAAAATCTACAAAAATTTCCTTTAGGACCGAGAGAATGCCATCGTCAATGGAAATATAAGAAAAGACAAAATTAGGTCGAAAATCATTTCATTCAATATAAAGATCGCCATCTTCAACGGGAAAATGAGAGAAAATAAATTTAGGTTATAAAAATCATATCATTTAATAAAAAGATTATTATCTTCCATAATATGTAGAAAATTGCCTGGAGCTCAGAAAAATCTGTGAAAATGTCCGTTGAAACGGAAGAACGTCATCTTCAACTTAAAATTAAAAGAAGACAAACTTAAGATATCCAAATCATATCATTTAATAAAAAGATCCATATCTTCTATAAAGTAAAGAAAATGGCACCGATCTCAAAACATCTGAGAAAATGTCCGTTAAAACCGGGAGATCGCCATGTTCAACTGAAAATAAGATAAGGCAAAATTTGGCACTAAAATCATATCATTTAATATAAAGATGTTTATTTTCCATAAAATGTAGAAAATATCCCCGAGCTCAGAAAAAATCTGTAAAAATATCCGTCAGAACTGAGGATCACCAATTTTAATGAAAAAAAGAGAAGACAAAATTAGGTAAAAATCATATCATTTAATAAAACGATCGATATCTTCCAAATAATTCAGAAAATAGGCCATTGCTCAGAAAAACTGCAAAAATATCAGTTGGTTCCGGGAGATTGCCATCATCAATGAAAAATAAGAGAAGACAAAATTAAGCCAAAAAATCATTACATTTAATAAAATGATCGATAGCTTCCAGAAAATACAGAAAATAGCCCCGAGTTCAGAAAAATCTGCAAAAATGTCCATTGGAACTAACAGACTGCAATCCTCAAGTGAAAAATAAGAGAAGACAAAGGTAGGCTATAAAAATCATACATTTAATAAAAATATCCATATAGATAATAAAAACAGAAAATAGCTCCGAGGTCGGAAAAATCCGCAAAAATTTTCATTGGAACCGAGAGAGCGCCGTCTTCATTTGACAAATAAGAGAAGACAAAATTAGGATAGAAAAATCATATCATTTAATAAAAAGATCTATATCTTACTAAAAATGTAGAAACTAGTCCGAGCTGAGAAATATCGGCAAAAATGTCCGGTGGAACCGGGATATTGTTATCTTCAATTGAAAAAAATAAGAGAAGACAAAATTAGCGTACAATAATCATATAATGTAATAAAAAGATCCCCATCTTCAATAAAATGTAGAAAGTAGCCCCGAGCTCAGAAAAATCCGTAAAAATGTCCGTTGGAACCGGGAGATCGCCATCTTCAATTGGAAAATAATGGAAGACAAAATTAGGCCAAAAAATCGTATCATTTAATAAAACGATCCATGTCTTCCGAAAATGTGGAAAATAGTCCAAGCTCAGAAAAATCTGCAAAATTTTGCATTGGAACCGGGAGATCCCTGGAAAAATAAGAGAAGAGAAATTTAGGCTAGAAACATTATCATTAAATAAAAAGATCCATATCTTTCATAAAATGTAGAAAATAACACCAATCTCAGAAAATAATATCAAAAATCTTTTCAGTTGAAGAGGGCGATATCCCTGTTACAATGGACATTTTTATTGATGAAGATGGTGATTTCTTGTTTCCGATGGAAACTTTTAATATAAAGACTCTCATTTTACATAAAATGTAATATCCTCGAGCTCAGAAAAATCCACAAAAATATCTGTCGGAACCAGGAGATCGCTAAATTTAACAAAAAATTAAAACAAAATTAGGCCAACAAATCATATCATTTAATAAAACGGTCGATATCTTCCAGATAATATAGAAAATAGCCCGGAGCTCAGAAAAATCCACAAAAATATCCGTTGAAATCATGAGATCGATAAATTAATAATAAAAAAGAAAACAAAATTCGGCCAAAAATCATATCATTTAATAAACCTGTCGATATCTTCCAGACAATATAGAAAATAGACCAGAGCTCCGAAAAATCTGCAAAATTATCCGTTGGAATCGGGTGATCACCATCATCAACGAAAAAAATGAGAAGATAAAATTAGGCCAAAAATTATATCATTTAGTAAAACAAACGATATCTTTCAGAAAATAACCTCGAGGACAGAAAAACTTGCAAAATTGTCTGTTGGAACGTGGAGACCGCCATCTTAAAGTGAAAAATAAGAGACGACAAAATTAGGCAAGAAAAATCAATCATTTAATAAAAAATCCAGATTCTCTAGAAAATGTCGAAAATAATCCTAAGCTCAGAAAAATCCGAAAAAATGTCCGTTGGAATCGAAAGATAGCCATATTCAACTGAAAAATAAGAGTAGACAAAACTAAGCCAAAAAATAATCATTTGATAAAAGATACATATCTTCCATAAAAAGTAGAAATAGGCCCGAGGTCAGAAAAATCCGCAACAGTGTCCGTTGGTACGAGGAGATTGCCATCTTCAATTGAAAATTAAGAGAAAACAAAATTAGGGTATAAAAATCATATCATTTAATAAAAAGATCCATATCCTATAGAAAATGTAAAAATACACTGATCTTAGAAAAATCGGCAAAAATGTCTGTTGGAACCGGGAAGTTGCCATCTTTAACTGAAAAATAAGAGGAGAAAAAATTAGGCAGTAAAATAATCTATTTCAATACAAAAGATCTAAATCTTCCAGAAAATTAGGAAAATACGCAAAAATACCCGTTGGAACTGGGAGATCGCCATCTTCAACTGAAAATTAAGAGAATAGAAAATTAGGCCAAAAATCCTATCATTTAATAAAAAGATTAATATCTTTTAAAAAAATTTGGAAATAGCCCCAAACTCAGAAAAATCAACAAAAATCATATCATTTAATAAAAATCCATATCTTACAGAAAATGTAGAAAATAATCCGAGCTTAGAAAAATCTGCAATAATATCCGATGAAACCGGGAGATCACCATCAATAAATGAAAAATACGAGAAGATAAAATTAGGATTTAATAACATACCATTTAATATAAAGTTCCATATCATACAGAAAATGTAAAATATAGCACAAAGCTCAGAAAAAATCCGCAAAAAATGTCCTTGGAACTGGGAGATCGTCGTCTTCAACTGAACAAAGGAAAGACAAAATTAGGCCAAAAAATGATATCATTTAATAAAAGGAAAGACAAAATAGTCTGGAGCTCAGAGAAGTCCGCAAAATGTCCGTTGGAAGCAAGGGATCGTCAAATGTAACTGAAAAATAATTGTAGATAAAATTAGGCTATAAAAATCTTATCGTTTAATATAAAGATCCATATCTTATAGAAAATGTAGAAAATAGCCCCGAACTTAGAAAAATTTGTAAAAAATAAGTTGGAAACGGGAGATAGCCTTCTTCAACTGAAAAAAGAAGAGAACAAAATCAGGCCAAAAACCATAACATTTATTAAAAAATACAGAAAATGTAGAAAATAGACTCAAGCCCAGAAAAATCAGTAAAAAAGTCTGTTGGAAACGGGATATAGCCATTCTCAAATAAAAAATTAGCGATGAAAAAATTAGGCTATAAAAATCATATCATTTATAAAGATATACTAGTCATGAACCGTGCCCGCGGGCACGGTTCATTTAATATTTTCCCTCGTGAAATCTTAGTTCACAAACATTATTTACACAGTCAAATTCGGCGTAGAACAACAAATTCGGCGAGGGCGCCCTTGAGTCGAAACAAAAAATTTAGCGTAAAAAAATTTAGCGTAAAAAAATTTAGCGGGCGCCTTCGGCAAATAAAAATAGTTGTGTTCTAAGTTAATAGATGTGGACCCATCAAGCCAAATGCATGAATTTCGCCACTGACCTTTAAGGGTTTGGTCCTTTTTCTGCATCGCAAGTTTAATAGCTTTAGACTAATAGAACTTTTTGTGGCAGGTAAATGAACGAACAAAATTTATTAGATTCACTTAATATTTGATATTTTTATATTTTAAAATGTAAAATCAAAATGAACAATTCAAAATGGCCAATATATATATATATAAGCGGTTAACTTTTTCGAGATCCTTTTTCGAGATCGGATATGACCAAATCCTATAATACACATTATTCTCTTTTGATTGATAAAGAAAAAACCAGTGACATGGATATGACTTACATGGTATAAAAACTCTTAAATCTTAAGCAAAATAAATAGTTTAAATAATAAAAACTCCAATGACCTATTCATAGACGTAAATACCTAAATAATGGAAACTTCCAAATATTCTTGCATTTCTTAACAGAAACCAATTGTGATTTGATATCATCAATAACATCATTCCAAACATTTTTGTTTGGTAGATAAAAGCATCCCAATAGATGAACAAAATAAACCAACACAGATTTAACAATTTACCATAATCACATTCTTTCCAAAAATTAGGTTCTGCTTTATGGATTTCAGAAAATAAAAATACAAAACATGTCGAATTTGTTTTCCAGTGGTCCCGATAATAATAGTACATTAAGAATAACATACCTACAAAGAGTAACCATACAACAAAGGAAACATTCATCCATGATGGAAATGCGCCCAGCTGCAGGCGAGCAAACGCATTGCAGCAAGTGTTCTCTACTCTTCCATCTGTGTGTTCGACGCTTGTGAATGAGAAACCTTGACTTTGATCTTTGGAGAGATGAGATCTTGGGCCACACAAAGCGGGCTTGGTGCTCTGGTCAGGGGGATGCTCTGATCCAACTCTTTTGTCGCTTCTATATGCTCCTTCTGTTTCTTCCCCTTCATCCTGAGGTTACTCCCCCAAATATCAAATTCAAGTGAGAAACAGGCTACAGCGGCATACATGAAAGAAAGAACGGTAGGAGAAACACACCTCATTTCGTGATGCTTCGCCTCTTTGCGTGCTCTGACTTCATCAATATACTTGATGGCATTTAGCGTCTTCTGAGCAACATTTCTATCCTATCATTCTGGCCAATTTCTCTTCCGCTCAAACTCAAAGGCAGAGTCCTAAAGAAACATAGTGGCTAACGAAAATTTAGTGGCAAGTTCATGGGAAATAATAATAACCAACAAATAAGAAGCAAGCTGCACTCAATACCTTACCCAGATTTATCATTAATGACTTAGGATTACTGCCAATGTAAATGGACTTAGGATACCTGCCATGTTCTTATCTGTCCTGCACAACACCCCCAAAAATTTGAGATCCCATTGAAGGTTCCCCCTTCCACTGATTTCCCCTGCCCTCTGCTCATTGTCGGGGTTCCGACTGACCGCCTGAGTTTTGACTGACCGTTGATGGAGTTTCGACTACATATTGCATGCCCACACCCTTTGATTACAATAGGGCAGCCATCTTCGAAGCTACTGTGTGTGCCAACTGAGCGGCTACCACCGACGTTCCCAGAACCAAGTTGCAATCTAAAGTGAGCGATATGATTTTGATTATGGTTACCTTGATCAGAGCTTTGTCTCTGTGAGATGCACAAGCTGGTGCAAAAATGAGAGCCGGTTAACCATTGATGCAAAAATGGGGAATATGCAGGTGCAAAAATGAGAGCCAGTTAACCATTGATGGCCAAGCTACTGTCCATGAAGAAAGGATCCGTTATTGGTTGAAAATGTTCCCCAAAAACAGAATAGACACAGTTTTCACAACCAATTACCAATCTAAACCAGACCCTACAACATACAACATATATCTAGCCACCATAACTATAAATAAGCGAGGGTCACATAATAACCCACATGATTAGTATGTACGTAAAATCTGACTCGTCGGTCATGTAGATTAAAACCTGAAGACCATGCAGCCAAGACACAACCCTCTGATGTGGCCTGAGAAGACAGAGGTTATAATTTTCATCTAGGCATCTGAGATAATCGTTAAGACATCAAAAAATCTGATGGCAAATGAAGTTAAATTCCCACAAACAAACCAAGAAGATGAACATAAATGCGTCAATTACCATTTAAAAAAGAAAAAAAGAAAGCTTTGCACAATTCATATACCTGGAACCCCAACATCCCGAAACTCCCGAACTGGTTTCGGGACATCGCTGCCCTCGACCGTAATCTCTCGTTTCATTCGATACTCCTCCACCTCTGCCTCTGTCATGGCCGCCATCGACGACGACTCCACATAGAAGTTCTTCTCGAAAGGGGTCATTCCATAAGGTCCGCAGCTGCGGCCATCGCCACCGGCTGCTCTCTCCTGACCGCAGACTCGAATCCCCTCCCGTAATCACTGATATAATACAGATTGAGACATCTAGATAGTTAATTTCTAGTATCAGGGTTTTGGGTTTTAGGGGAGTTCTTCTTAACTCCTGCGATCACGATATGATCGAAACAAATTGCGGTTGAGAGATCACCTCAGCCCGACATTGGATCTGAAGATCCTCCAGCGTTATCCTTTCTATGCAATCACCGGTATGCCTTTCACCATGCAAGGATTTCTCTTCATTTTGAAGTTCTTAGGGCATTTTGATCTGCAGACCTGAAGACCTGCAAAAGAATTTGTTGCCATAGTGAAAGGATTCCAATAAAGCAAGCATGCAAATGGCACTTGATATCCCCAAAAAATCCCCTTGCTCTCCCCCAAAAGCAGACGTGCTTTCCCAAGTCAAATGGCTGTTTACGAAAAGAAATGGGACCCACAAAAACTCAAAAATACAAACCATTCATCTCAATTTTTAATCCCAGCTGTTCATCATCCAAGATTAAATCCTGGCCCTCTTTCTATCAACCGGTTTGTCCTAGTCAACTTGTCCTAGTCAGCCCTAGGATTCAAAAATCACTGTCAAATGTATAATAGATATCTTACAGAAAATGTAGAAAATAGCTCGTAGCTCAAAAAATCTGCAAATATGTCCGTTGGAACCAAGATGTCGGCATCATCAACAAATAAATAAGAGAAACCAAATTCGGCCAAAAAGCATATTGAACGATCCATATCTTCCAGAAAATTCAGAAATTAGCCCCGAGCTCGTAAAAATTCGCAAAAGTTTCTGTTTGAATCGATAGATGCCATATTCAACTGAAAAATAAGAGAAGATAAACTTAGACGATAAAAATCATATCAGTTAATAAAGAGATCCATATCTTACGTAAAATTTAGAAAATAGCACAGAGCTCAGAAAAATCAGAAAAAATGTCTGTTAGAACCGAAAGAACGCCATCATTAGAAGAAAAATAAGGGAAGACAAAATTAGAACCTAAAAATCATATCATTTTATGCATATACCCATAACTTCCATAAAATATAGAAAATAGCACCAATCTCAAAAAAATCCGCAAATATATCCGTTGGAACCAGGAGATCGCCATGTTCAACTGAAAAAATAAGTGTAGACAAAATTATGCTATAAAAATCATATTATTTAATATAAAGATCCATATCTTACAGAAAATGTAGAAAATAGCCCAGAGCTCATAAAAATCCGCAAAAGGTCCGTTGGAACCGAGAGATCGCTATCTTCAACAACAAAAATAAGGGAAAACAAAATTAATCCAAAAAATTATATCATTGAATAAAATGATCCAAATATTCAAATAAATGCATAAAATAGCCCCGATCTCAGAAAAATCGGCAAAATGTCAATTGGAATAGTGAGATCGCCATCTTCAACTTAAAAGAGAAGACAAAATTAGGCCAAAGATGATATCATTTAATAAAAAGATCCACCTCGTCCAAAATAGGTGGAAAAGCCCGGAGCTCAGAAAAAGCAGCAAAATGTTAGTCGAAACTGGGAGATCGGAATTTTCGACTTAAAAATAAGAGAGAACAAAATTAGGACAAAACATCATATCATTTAGTACAAGTATTCATATCTTCCAGATAATGTAGAAAATAAGCCGGAGCTGAGAAAAATAAACAAAAATGTCCGATGGAACTAGGAGATCGTCATCTTCAACTGAAAAATAAGATACGTGAAACATTGGTTATAAAAATCATATCATTTAATAAAAAGCTTCATATCATCCAGAAAATATAGAAAATAGCCTTGAGCTCAGAAAAATCTGCAAAAATATCTGTTGGAACGAGGAGATCGCCATCTTCAATTGAAAAATAAGAGAAGGCAAAATTAGGGTATGAAAATCATATCATTTAATAAAAAGATTCAAGTCTTTGAGAAAATGTAGAAAATAGCACCAAAGTCAGAAAAATCCGCAAAAAATATCTGTTGGAACCAGGAGATCACACTCTTCAACTTTAAAAATAATAAAAGAAAAAATTAGGCCAAATATTCATATCATTTAATAAATAGATCCATATCTTACAGAAAATGTAAAAAAATTGCTCTGTGCTTAGAAAACTACGCCAAAATGTCCGTTGGAACCGGGAAATCGACATATTCAACTGAAAAATATGAGAAGACAAAATTGGCCAAAAATCATATCGTTTAATTAAAAGAAAATATCTTCCAAAAAATGTAGAAATAGCCCCAAACTCAGGAAAATCCACAAACATGTTTGTTGGAACCTGGAGATCGCTGTCTTCAACTGGAAAATAAGAGACGACAAAATTACACCAAAATCTCATATCATTTAATTAAACAATCCATATCTTCCAAAATGTGGAAAATAGGCCGAAATTCAGAAAAATCTGCAAAAATGTCCGTTGGAACCGAGTGATCGCCATCTTCAACATGAATATAAGAGAAGATAAAACGTAGGTCAAAATTTATATCATTTAATAAAAAGATTGACATCTTCAACAGAAAATAAGAGAAGACAAATTTATGGTAGAAAAATCATATCAATTAATAAAAAGATCCATATCTTTCATAAAATATAGAAAATAGCACCAATCTCAGTAAATGAAATATAAAAATCTTTTCAGTTAAAGTTAGCAATATCTCGATTACAATAGAAATCTATATAGATGAAGATTGTGATTTCCCGATTCAGAATTTAGTCTTCTCTTATATTTCAGTTGAAGACGGAGATTTCCCGGTTCCAGCGGATATTTTTTTTCCTAATTTAGTCTTCTCTAATATCATTTAATAAAACGATCTCTATATTCCAGAAAATGTGAACAATAGCCCGCAGCTCAGAAATATCCGCAAAAATGTCTGTTGGAACCAGGAGATCTCCAACTTCTACTGGAAAATAAGAGAAGACAAAATTTGGCCAAAAATCATATCATTTAATAAAACCATCTATATCTTCCAGAAAATGTGGAAAATGTCCCGGAGCTCAAAAACTTCGCAAAAAGTCACTTGGGACGGAAAGAATGCCATCTTCAACTGAAATATAAGAGGAGACGAAATTAGGCCAAAAAATAAACCATTCAATGTAAAGATCGCCATCTTCAATTAAAAAAAATAAGAAAAGACAAACTTAGGTTATAAAATCATATCACTAAATACAAAGATACATATCTTCCATAAAATGTAGAAAATAGCCCAGAGCTCAGAAAAATCCGCGAAATTGTATGTTGAAACCAGGAGATCGCCATCTTCAACTTAAAAATAATGGAAGACAAACTTAAACTATAAAAATCATATCATTTAGTAAAAAGGTGTATATCTTCTATAAAATAAAGAAAATAGCATAGAGCTTAGAAAATCTACAAAAATGTCCATTAGAACCGGTAGATCGGTATGTTCAACGGAAAAAAAGAAGATAAAATTAGGCAATAAAAATCATATCATTTAATAAAAAGATGCTTATTTTCCATAAAATGTAGAAAATATCACCGAGCTCAGAAAAATCTACAAAAATATCCATCGGAAACGGAAGAGCACAAAATTTAACGAAATACAGAGAAAACTAAATTTGGCCAAAATATCATCTCATTTAATAAGACGACTGATATCTTCCAGATAATACAGAAAATAGTCCAGAGCTAAGAAAAATCCTCAAAAATATTTGTGGGAACCGGGAGATCGTCATCATCAACGAAAAATCTAAGAGAGGACAAAATTAGACAAAAAACATTGCATTTAATAAAACGTTCATTATCATCCAGAAAATATAGAAAATAACCTCGAGGTCAGAAAAATCCTCAAAAATTTCTGTTGAAACCGGGAAACTGGAATCTTCGAGTGAAAAATAGAGAATACAAACGTAGCCTATAAAAATCATATCATTTAATAAAAAATCTATATCTACAATAAAATGAGAAAAAGCCTCGAGTTCAGAAAAATCCGGAAAAATTTCAGTTTGAACTGGGAGATCGTCATCTTCAATTGAAAAATAAAAGAAGACAAGACTAGGCTATAAAAATCATATCATTTAATAAAAAGATCTATATTCTTTAAAAAATGTAAAAATATACTCAAGCTCAAAAAAATTTGCAAAAATATCCGTTGGAACCGGAAGGTCGCCATCTTCAACAGAAAAATAAGAGGAGAAAAAATTAGGCTGTAAAATAATATATCAATGCAAAAGATCCATATCTTCCAGAAAATAGTCCCGAGCTCAGGAAAAATATGCAAAAATGTCCGTTGGAACCGTGAGATCGCCATCTTCAACTAAAAAAAATAAGAGAATAGAAAATTTGGCCAAAAATCCTATCGTTTAATAAAAAGATCAATATCTTTTAGAAAATTTTGGAAATAGCCGCGAACTTAGAAAATCAGCAAAAATATCTGTTCCAACCGGGAGATCACCATATTCAACTGAAAAATATGAGAAGAGAAACTTAGGTTATAAAAATCAGTTTCTTTAATAAAACATCCATATCTTCTAGAAAATGTAGAAAAATAATCTGCACTCAGAAAAATCTGCAATAATATCCGATGGAATCGAGAGATCGCCATCAACAAACGAAAAATAAGAGAAGACAATATTATGATTTAAAAATCATATCATTTAATATAAAGTTCCATATCTTACAGAAAATGTAAAATATAGCGCCGAGCTTAGAAAAATCCGCAAAAATGACTGTTGGAACCGGGAGATTGTCATCTTCAACAGAAAGAAGGAAAGAAAAAATTAGGCCAAAAATCATATCATTTAATAAAAGGATCAATATCTTCTAGAAAATGTAGAAAATAGTTCGGAGATCGGAGAAGTTTGCAAAATGTCCGTTGGAACATGGAGATCGTCATATTCAACTGAAAAATAAGAGAAGAAAAAATTAGGCAATAAAAAACATATCATTTAATATAAAGATCCAAATCTTACAGACAATGTAGAAAATAGCCCCGAGCTTAGAAAAATTCGCAAAAAAGTAAGTTGGAACAGGGAGATCGCCTTCTTCAACTAAAAAAAGAATAGAACAAAATTAGGCCAAAACCATCTTATTAATAAAAAATAAATTTCTTTCAGAAAATGTAGAAAATAGACTCGAGCTTAGAAACGTCCGAAAAAAAGTCCGTTGGAACCGGGAGATCATCAACCTCAAATAAAAAATAAGTAATGGCAAAATTAGGCTATAAAAAGCATATCATTTATAAAGGCCATATCTTACAGAAAATGTAGAAAATAGCTCGTAGCTCAAAAAATCTACAAAAATGTCCGTTGGAACCAAGAGGTTGCCATCTTCAATAAATAAACGAGAGAAGACCAAATTAGGTCATAAAAATCATATCAAAAGATCCATATCTTCCAGAAAATGCAGAAAATAGCCCCGAGCTCATAAAATTCACAAAAATTTCTGTTTGAAACGGGAGACACAATCCTCAATTGAAAAATAAGAGAAGAAAAACTTAGACGATAAAAATCATATCATTTAACAAAAAGATCCATACATTTCATAAAATTTAGAAAGTAGCAACGAGCTAAAAAATCCGAAAAAATGTCTGTTAGAACCGAGAGATCGCCATCTTCCATAGAAAAAATAGAGTAGAAAAAATTAGAACCTAAAATTCATATCATTTTATTTTATATACACATATCTTCCATAAAATGTAGAAAATAGCACAAAACTCAAAAATTTTTGCAAAAATGTCCGTTTGAACTGCTAGATTGCCGTGTTCAACTTAAAAATAAGAGTAGACAAAAATATGCAATAAAAATCATATCATTTATTATCAAGATCCATATCTAACAGAAAATGTAGAAAATAGCCCGGTGCTCATAAAAATCCGCAAAAAAGTCCGTTGTAACCAGGAGATCGCTATCTTTAACAAAAAATAAGACAAGACAAAATTAAATCAAAAAATTATATCATTTAATAAAAAGATCCATATGTTCTAGAATAAGCAGAAAATAGTCCCGAACTCAGAAAAATCGGTAAAATGTCAGTTCGACTAGTGAGATCGACATCTACAACTTAAAAATAAGAGAAGAAAAAATTAGGCCAAAGATATATCATTTAATAAAATGATATATATCATCCAGAAAATGCAGAAAATAGCTACGAGTTCAGAAAAGTCGACAAAATGTCAGTTGGAACCATGAGATCGGAATTTTCTAGTTAAAAATAAGAGAAAAAAAAATTAGGACAAAAAATCATATCATTAAATCAAGTATTCATATCTTCCAGATAATGTAGAAAATAGGTCGGAGCTCAGAAAAATCCGAAAAAATGTCTGATGGAACTGGAAGATCATCATCTTCAACTGAAAAATAAGATAAGCGAAAGTTAGATTATAAAAATCATATCATTTAATAAAAAGCTCCATATCGTCTAGAAAATGTAGAAAATAGCCTCGAGCTCAGAAAAATCTGCAAAAATATCTGTTGGAACGAGGATATCACCATCTTCAATTGAAAAATAAGAGAAGACAAACTTAGGGTATGAAAATCATATCATTTAATATAAAGATACAAGTCTTCCAGAAAATGTAGCAAATAGCATCGAACTAAGAAAAATCTGCAAAAACATCCATTCGAACCGGAAGATCGCACTCTTCAACTTAAAAATAAGAGAAGACAAAATTAGGCCAAAAATCATATCATTTAATAAAACGATCCATATCTTCTAGAAAATTTTAAAAAAATTGTCCGGAGCTCAAAAAATCCGCAAAAATGTCCGTTGGAACCAGGAGATCACCATCAACTGAAAACTAACAAATGAAAAAATTAGGCCAAATATTCATATCATTTAATAAAAAGATCCATATCTTCCACAAATGTAGAAAAATTGCTCTGAGTTCAGAAAAATCTGCTAAAATGTCCGTTGGAACCGGGAAAACGACATATTCAATAGAAAAAAATGTGAGAAGACAAAATTAGGCCGAAAAAATCATATAGTTTAATAAAAAGAAACATATCTCCCAGAAAAATGTAGAAATAGCCCCAAACTCAGAAAATCCACAAAAATGTCGGTTCGAACCTTCGCCATCTCCAACTGAAAAATAAGAGAAGACAAAATTAGGCCAAAATATCATATCATTTAATAAAACAATCAATATCTTCCAAAAATGTGGAAAATATGTCGTAACTCAGAAATATCCATAAAAATATCCATTGGAACTAGGTGATCGCCATCTTCAAATGGAATATAAGAGAAGACAAAATTAGGCCAAAAAATCATATCATTTAATAAAAAGATCGACATCTTCAATAGAAAAATAAGAGAAGACAAATTTAGGCTAGAAAAATCATATCATTTAATAAAAAGATCCATATCTTTCTTAAATGTAGAAAATAGCACCAACTTAGAAAATAATATATAAAAATATTTTCCGTTGAAGATGGCGATATTTTGGTTACAACAGACATTTTTATAGATGAAGATGGTGATTTCCCGGTTCCCAATTTTGTCTTCTCTTGTATTTTAGTTGAAGATGGCGATTTCCCGGTTCCAACGGACATTTTTGGCCTAATTTTGTCTTCTTTGATATTATTTAATAAAACGATCCATATATTCCAGAAAATATGAACAATAGCCTGCAGCTCAGAAATATCCGCAAAAATGTCTGTTGGAATCGGGAGATCGCCAACTTCTACTGGGAAATAAGAGAAGACAAAATTAGGCCAAAAATCATATCATTTAATAAAACCATCCATATCTTCAAGAAAATGTGGAAAATAGCTCGGAGCTCAAAAATCTGCAAAAATGTCAGTTGGAACAGAAAGAAGGCCATCTTCAACTGAAATATAGGAGAAGACAAAACTAAGCCAAAAAAAATCAAATCATTCAATATAAAGATCGTCATCTTCACTTGAAAAATAAGAGAAGACAAACTCAAGTTATAAAAATCATATCATTTAATAAAAAGATACATATCTCCCATAAATTGTAGAAAATAGCCCGAAGCTCAGAAAAAGCTGCAAAATTATCTATTGGAATCAGAAGATTGCCATCTTCAACTTAAAAATAATAGAAGACAAACGTAAACTATAAAAATCATTTCATTTAATAAAAAGATCCATATCTATTATACATTTGAGAGCATTTTTTAAATTTTCCCTACGTGGACATGTTTGTCCTACGTGGGCAAACAACAGATGACTGGGACAAATACAAGTTGTTGACTAGGATAAGTTTGGGGAAAAGCTTGGGGAAGGGGTGAATTTGAAACTTGAAATTTGGTTTGAAAACATCTAAAGTTGAAATTTGCATCCGAGAACAAAACTTTGGGGGGAGATTCAGCTGACCCAAACCTTGGGGACCCCTCACTCTCACTCTCTCTCACTCTCTCCCCCTGCCCCTAAAACCACCATGGCTGCGTACAATGAATGTCATCGTCTCTCTCTCTCTCTCTCTCTCTCTCTCTCTCTCTCTGCCCCATAAAACCCACATGCCTAACAACAAGAAAATTAGAAGCATGATGAAGTCGATCCCCTGGCTCTCGTGTACAATGGATGTCGTCATGGGCTGATGCTTGAGGGATGGTTCTTGATCTTGATCCCTTTTTAATTATTTGGTTGATGCTGCAATTTAATTTATTTGGTTGATGCTGCGACTTCAGATTCTGATTTGTGTAATGTCTCCTGATTCATGATTTATCCTCAGATCCAAATCCTGATGCTGCAACCAAAGACTGGGAAGGGAAAGAAGAAAGCAATCCCTATTAATGAGGACAGGTACATCAGTAAGATGTTTCTTTGAGGGCTTATTTTGTCTGCTTAGTTCGTCTGCTTTCAGTTATTATTGTCCTCAGGATCTCAAGTGATGTGTAAGGATTTCAGTTACGGGGCCAATGCCATTAGATGTGGTTAAGAGTCAGTTGCAGTGTCTCTCGCTTGATCTCTATTTCCCTTTCCAGTGCACGCCATTATTATTTGTAGATATAAAATTCAATCATTTTTCTTCAATTTTTTGTAATTTTTGTTATTTTTCAGGGTTCTATTTCTTACAATTCCTCTTGCAGTTTCTTTCGATTGAGATAATATTTTATTTGCTTTTTCCCCTCATGAAATTTTAATGTTCTTTGTGCATGATTAGGGCTTTTCTTTTAACAAAATCTCTGCACAGTTATCGTTAATTATGGGTAAGAATTTGATTTTGATTTATTAAAGTTTTAAGGTGTTTATAGCTATCCTAGGTTCGGGTCCAATCTCCTGCAAACCCTAGCCTAGGGAAGCTAGCATTAGGATCAACATCATCGTTCAATCGCGCACCGAGCCCAATCTCTTGCAAACTCGGCCCGCGACCTAGTTTGGGATAGTTCCTACCCATCCAATCTCTTGCAAACGGGTATTGGCACGGAATTGGAACCGTAAACCCTAGTATCGGTCCAATCTCTTGCAAACCGATACTACGGAAATTCGATTCCAACCCAATTCGGATTTCTAGGGTTTCCTATCGAATTGGGATCCAATCTCTTGCAAATCCCAATCGGTATGAACTCCTAGCCATCCGTAGTAAATTGATCCCAATCTAATCCCTAATAGCAATTCTAGCAAAATTCCTACCAATTCATCACAATTATGAAATAGGGCTTGTAGGGTTCATCCCCACGCCCAAGACGTGGCGACTACTCACAATTCATAGCAAGATCACAAAAATAATCAATGAAATAAGCAATAGAATTCATCACAATATTGAGATATGCAATAAAAATAGAATTTTTAGAGAAGAGAAAACACAAACCAATGGAGTTCTTCAAATAATTCTACAAAAATCAACTTTTGTCTCCTCTCAATCTCAAGAATAAAGCTAAAAAGTTAATCTAAAATGCTACAAAAAATCTAAGAAAAAAGCTCCCTAAACTAGGGTAAAAACAGGGGTTAAATACCCCCCAAAATCGTCCAAAAACTGTGACCAAAATACCCCTGCGCAGCCTGTTTTTCCGCAATTTTCGCTACAGGCAGCGCGTCGCACTCGGCCGAGTGACAAAAGTCGCTCGGCCGAGTGAGAAACCCTGTAATTTTCCAGTAAGTCTTGATCTTCAGGGGTCTTCACTTCGGGGGCGGCTCGGCCGAGTGAGTTGTCGTCACTCGGCCGATGGCTTCATGGTACTCGGGTGGTCGGGATTATCCACTCGGCCGAGTGGGTCTTCTGAAGCTCAGGCAGCCGAAAAACAGTAACATGGCGATTTTTGAATGGCTTCGTCTGGGCGCCACTCGGGCGGACGGGATGTTGTCACTCGGCCGATGTGGTCTCCGTCGCTCGGCCGAGTGCACGTATGAATCGTGTCTGATCTGGTCGGCCGAGCGGTGTCTCGCCGGTCGGCCGAGTGGCTCCTCCACTCGGCCGAGTGGGACACAAAACATGCCCAAACAGCTTGTTTTGGCCTCCTCGTCGCTCCTGCGACGTCCGTTCTTCTTCCGCTCCTCTCCAACAGCAAAATACCCCTTGGTGAGGTCGTTGGTGACCGTCTGGAGTAAGCGCATCTCGAGATCACTCCAAATCGCGCCAAATCACCTGAAATGCGACAAAAACAACAAATCGTGAAAAGCATCGCAATATCGTCGATATATCATGAAAAACATGATTTGGGCGATCTAAATGGCATGCAAACATGCGGTAAAAAAGTGTAAAATAAGGAGTGATCAAAATCCCCCAAGCTTGCCTCTTACTCGTCCTCGAGGAAGATAAGTAAAAGGCGAACCCGGTGGATTCAGAAAACGAAAACGGCGAAAAAATGAAAAATGAAAATGGAGAAGAATGAAAAACGAAACAAAAATAAAGAAGACATAAAGAAGCGAAGAGGTAAGCTGCTAGATCATTTTCTCAGGACGTGGGTTTCGCTTACTCTATAGCATGCACTGAATGAGAATACATGTCAGAGAGTTTTATTTTGATATCATAGTATAATAGTGCAAATAGAAATAGAAAACCCCACGAACAACGATATAATCATGAAAAACGGAATAATTTTAGAATTAACATTGTCTGAATCATTTAAAGCGGTATACAAATCGCAGATAACACACTTTTCAATTGAATGCTTTCTATGAGGAGTATAAGAGTATCACACAATAGAATAGAGAGAATAGAAAAGTATGGATTTCATGACATGAATGCTAGGCTTGGATTTCTGGATTTCGTAAAGCTAGAAACCAATCTCACCGAGTATAGAATATTACTTAGCCTAGGTTGTCGTGCAATGTCAAGTAGTCACTCTCTCACACATCAATGTATTCCCTCCCCCAGGCTTATCTATAAGCACGGTGGCATAAAAAATATTCACATCCCCATTTTTGTAAAGCTCCAAAAGCAAATGAAAATGAAAACGGAAAGAGAGAAGAAAGAAAGAGAGTAAGTGAGATGGGATCTTTTATTGAGGATTTTTCCTTCTTTTTTTTCTCTTTTTTTTTCTTTTGTTTTGTTTTTTTTTTGATATAGCATATGTACACAACGATCCCAACTCAAAGAGAGATAATGATATACAAGAATATTTTCTCTTCTTCTCTTTTTTTCCTTTTTTTGAATAAGAAATTTGGAGCTAGGAATTAATAGCGGGGGAAATGCCATATAATAGAATCGCTAAGGGGAGATTCACCAATGATTTTAAAAGTAGAGAAATGATGTTCAAGATTTGTGGAGAAAGAAATAGATATATCTCTCGGTTCACTCTATAAGACATGCATGACAACTTCAGCAGGGTAATCTAATCTACTCAGTTTCGATCACAAAAAAGCTAACTAATCCAGATTTATCATAGCTACATCATTCAATCATCCTGAAGTGAAATGTACAATTCATGCATATAGAAGTGATATAGGAAAGGAAATCGGTACTCCAGATATAGGCATTCAATGCGTGAATCTTGGTGTGTTTTCTGTGATAGCATACATATGAATATTCAGACTCAGCTAATAATAAAATTTCATCCATTTTCATGTGGAAAAAGTGTGGGTTACTATCTCTAGATGCAAGGCAAGTCATAGCATATGATATCAGAAATAAAGTCTAAGACATGACGAATATAGCATGCAAATAGAGTAAGCTAACTCCACGTCATCATCATCACAGAAAAGTCATCTCTAGCATGAGATGAAAAAGAAAGAAATAAAGATAAAGGGAAAATAGAACTATTTACAATGCGGCACGCAGAAAAATAAGAAAAACGTGATGCATGGTAAAATGAGAAAAAATGATGAAAATAAGTGCAAAAGCGGAAATGGCGTGAAAAACTAAAAATAAAGGTGGCAAATCGAAAAAGAATGTGAGAACTCACTCCCCAAGCTAAATGGCACAGTGTCCTCAATGCGCAAAGTGGGGCACACCGAGAGACAAGTAAAGGGAGGGGAAAGTGAGGGTGCATGCATGATGAAAAAAAAAGAAAAAAAAGAAAAATAAAGAAATGAAAATATGATGCGGACATGATGCATGCACAGATAGGAGTGATACAGATATATAGATGTGGCACCAAAAACTCTCCCTCTCTCCCAAAAAAAGATATATAAAGATATGGTCGAAATGAGAATCCCAAAAGTAAGTGAGGGGAGGGGGTGGACAAAAGGCAACAGGACCCAGCAGAAACGGGCAGCACGACGGCAAAAATAAGCGATGGCATCAAGGGTGCCTAAGAAGGTGGTGCTGCGCCGTCTCCGTCCTGAGGCGGAAGTGGTGGCGGTGGCTGGACAGGCTGTTGAGCGGGTGTGGGTGTGGAAGTGGTAGCAGGCTGAGTGTGTGTGGAAGTGCGGGTGGGAACCTGCTGGGTGGGTGGGGGTACGCGGGGGAGACGCTCCAGGACCTGGGTAAGACAGTAGTGAATCTGCGGGAGCAGGTCGAAGCGGTGAGCCATATCGGTGACGGTGGCGGACAGGGTCCGAAGGTCACCTCTGAGGCCACTCACCGCCCCCTCTAGAGCATGAATGCTCTGAAGTACAGTGTCAGGGGGAGGTGGTGCAGAGGGACGCACCGGGTCGGGGCTGTGCAGGGCGGGGCTGGCGTACACGGTCGCGTAGGTGATGGGCTCAGCAGGAAGGGAACGAAAGGTGTTATGCTCGCGAATGTGGGCCTGGCCTCAGTGTGAGGCCGGGGCACCGGCTGGGTGAGAAGTGGAGGCAGCAGCAATGAAAGAAGAATACAAAAGAGGCAGTGAGGCGGGCCGGAGAGGTCGGTGGCACAGAAGTGTGGACAGACGCCACGACACTCTCGAAAAATACAGCAGCAGTGGAAACAGAGGGCTCTCCGCACTCAAATACGGTCGGCGGGTGCTCGGGTGGGGTAGAAGAAACGGGCCCGGCAGACAGAGGGCCAGTGGTGGTGGTGACAGCCTCGGAAGCGGTGGAGGTGGGCTCAGCTAAGGTACTCCCGACACCGACAGAGGTGTGGACAGAGGTGTCAGGAGCAACGGAAACATCGGGGATAGGCTGAGGGGCCATGGGGTCAACAGGGGCAGCAGGCTCGGCAGGGGCAACAGGGTATGCGGGGGGGCAGCGTGGGCCTGCTCGGCCTGCTCGGCCTCGAGCACGTAAGCAGCTGGGATGAGAACATCCATCGCAGGAGCCAGTCCACATGGGCTGGTGCAATCTGAGTCCGAGCTGGGCTCGGAAGAATCATGTAATCGGCACCGTAAGGGCCGTGCAACCAGACCCAGTGTCGCTCACCGTGCGGACGAAGCATCTTCATCCGAGCCATGACATCAATCGACAGAGAAGTGGGGCCCGGTGCTCGTCGCAGGTCGTCAGGGAAGTCCTCGCCGGTCATAAGGGCAAGCAAGGTGATCAGGCCGCCGTAGCATATCGGTGAGCGAGCGCCCACCGAGACAATGATGCAGTCCAAAAACCAAGCCGCGACATCAATCACGACGGCGGGGACAAGCTCATCGCCATCCCTAGATAGAGCTCTGGGACGTGTCATCGCATAGAGCATGTAGAGCTCCGGCGTAGACATCGTGACCGGCTCATATCTGGCCAAAAAGGTCATCGCCATAAGGCGCTGAGCTATACGAAGGCAGGGATGGACAATGGCCGAGGCCTTGGCCTACTAGGGTCAAAGGCAGCGTGGAGACCCGTAATCCGGGCCCAGAAGGCACCGGCGTCGAAGGAAGGTGGGGGGATATGGGTGGGGGCGTAACCTCGATCGGCCCCGGGGACATCGGGCCACGAGAAAAATGCTCTCATCATACCGAGAGTGACCTGGCACTCCCGGTCCATGAACCGAAACGAGCATCCCTCGTCGGTCCGGGCGATCGAACTCAGTACCTCAAGTGTCGGACGGACAAATGTGTCCGCCGACACCTGCAAGAAATCTCGCCAGCCCACGTTGTCGTACAACGTGAGCATCCCCTCTAGTACCCCCAGGCGTCCTAGGTCGGCAAGGTGTGCAAACCTGGAGGGTACGATCGAGCGCTGGGAGATACGCTCGAAAGCGACGCGGTGTGCGTCGTTCCGGAACGTGATCCCCAGCGCCCGATCAGTGGAGCCGGAGGTGGTGGCTGTGGAGCGGCAGGGAGCGGCTGTGTGGGGTGTGCGGGCTGTGCGGGCTCTGCAGGCTGTGCGGGGCTCTGCAGGGTCTGTGCGGGGTGTGTGGGGCCTGCAGGCTGTGCTGGGTGGACGGTGTGTGCGGGAGAAGGCGGAGGAGAGTCCTCCAACTCGTGGGAGGGGCCGACATCATCCGACCGCTTCCGCTTGGCGGAAGCTCTCTTCGACCGCGGCCGTGTCCGGGGCGGCATATCGGCCCCGAGCGCGCGCCGAAAAACGTGAAAAGTGCGGCGTGTGCAAATAAAGGAAAGAGTATACCCCGACACACCGCGAGTGCAAAATAATGGAAGCGTGCGAAGACAGCGCCTCCGCGAAGCCCGAATCAGTCCCTAGAAGCTCCCATGGGCTCCCCTAAGCTCCCAAAAACAACCTGCGCATGAAATGGCGATATCAGCGGGTAATATTCAAAACGTATGGAGCATTAGGGTATAATAGATAGATATAGAAATCGATTTGGGTTTGGGGGTCGTTTAGCACATGGATCCTCGAAAAATACACAAAAAGAGGAGAAAAAGGCGAAATAGGCGATACCGGAGGTGGCCGGAGTGGTGGCCGCTGGGCGGCGACTCGGGCGAGGCGCGGCGGGTGCACGGCCGGCGGGGTGGCTGGCCGAGCGGCGGCGCGGCGGTGGTCGGCCGGGCGAGGTGAGGACGAGAGCGAGGGGAACGGGCGAGGGGAATGCGAAGGGTCGCGGGCGTTTTGAGTTTTTTTTTTCGTTTCGAAAAATGTGCCCCCCCTCGGCCACTTATATAGTAAAAGTTACGACTCGGCCGAGTGACTAGGTCACTCGGCCGAGTGAGATCAATGGAAATATCCTCCTCGCTTACGCTTCGGCCGAGTGGCCTTGACAGCCTCGGCCGAGTGGAGTAAGTCCATTCGGCCGAGTGGCTCAAGCTACTCGGCAAGACTCGCCCTAAGAGCGTATCCGTTTTACTCGGCCGAGTGAATATATATACTCGGCCGAGTAGCAGTTATACTGAAATCAGGAAAATAAACAGAGAGTTGGGTACAACAGACTTCCCTCGTTCATGAGCGGTTCGGCCGGACGAACTTGTGTACTCGGCCGAGTGGAGTATACTCGGCCGAGTGAGCCTTGTGTTCTGCTGTTTGCCTTCGTTTGGGCTCTAAACTCCGTCTTTCTTCCTCCAGTCGATTTCATCTTCCTCCTAAGCATCGAGCACCTTCCTGGGGCGCTCCTCGTCGTCTCGTTCATCCTCCTTACGATGGATTTGCCTATCTCCTCTCTTGTCAAGAAAAATAGGACCCGTTATCACAAAATTTTTGGGCGAACGACTCAAAACACTAAAAATTTCTAAAACAAAAATGAAAGAAAAATGAAAATAAAGCAATAACCGTCGGGTTGCCTCCCGACAAGCTCTCGTTTAAGGTTTGTGAGCTCGACCCCCTATGATTTTTCAATTAATGCGGGATGTTTGGTGCATATGAGATGCACCCATCAAACTTTCCAGGGAGAACGCTTGGGTTCGGAAGTGGCGGCGGCGTGTTCTCCCTCGGTGGTCTCCCGTCTCGAATAGTGTTGGGGGGAGGCTCCCCCAAGCTAGCGTTTGCTCCGGTCAACGGCTTCACCGGTGACGCCGATTTCTGTATCGGCGGAGCTTTCTTCGAAGACTTTAATTTCGAGAGCTTGCAGAGCTCTCTAATTCTTGCGACATCAGCGTCGCCTTCATCATTTTCAGCGGAGAGGTCGGGGGAATTGTCTTTCTCCTCATCTTGGCCTAAATCCGGGCCTTCCTCGAAATCTTCATCGAATAGAGCGCCAATCGAGTGGGGGTCGCCTCTTCTATCACCTCATCAAGGAGGTCCATGTAGTCAAGTTCCTCATGGTAAGGCATGTGTTTCATAGCCTTAGGAATGTGAAGCTCCACCTCGATGTTGCCGACGTTTAAAGTTAGGGTACCTTCGCGCACGTCGACAATGACTCCGGCGGTGGCGAGGAACGGGCGACCAAGTATCAATGAAGTATCTCCCTCCTCCTTAACGTCCATGATCACGAAGTCACATGGCAAGCATATTCCCCCCGGGACTTGTAGCGGGATGTCTTCGGCGATCCCTACCGGCCTTGTTATTCGCCCATCGGCCAATTGTATCCGCATGTCGGTAGGTTTCAACTTCGTCCCGGTGTTTAGCCTTAAGAACATGGAGAGAGGCATGAGGCTCACACTAGCCCCTAGATCTACCAACGCCTTTTGAAGAGGGACGCCGCCCAAGGTGCAAGGAATCCGAAAACTCCCCGGGTCTTTAAATTTGGCCGGCTCCTTCTCTCTCTTGGTGAACCAAGAGCCCTCCTCGGCTAGCATAATCTTCTCCTTCCTCTTTCTCCCCGAAATCAAGTCCTTTAAGAATTTAGCATATGTGGGGATCTCCACGATGGCGTCGAGGAAGGGAATGTTGAGGCTAACTCCTCTCAGATACTCGAGAAACTTTGCTAGCCTTTTCTCCATTTTCGCTCTAGCAAGCCTTTGGGGAAATGGGACCGGTGGCATGAAGCTCCTTTCCTCAATCAATTGCTCCGCTCTAGATTTCTCCTTTTCTTGTGGCTCTTTCTCCTTATCAACTTCAACTACCGGCTCAATTGGCTCCAAACTTTCCTCCACGGGCTCCTCGGTAGGAATCATGGCGGGGGTGGTATCCTTCCCGACTCTAGTAGTAACGGCAACTACGGCATTGATGTGGCCGGTGTTGCCCCGTGGGTTTGCTCGGGTTGTGCCGGCAATCGTTGAGTGTTCCGATTGAGCAACGCCAATTGCTCCGATATTTGAGCCACAACGGTATTAAGGGAGTCTTGCCCCGCCTTCAAGGTAGCATTGACCTTATTTTGCTCGACCATAAACGCCTCCACTCTAGCTTCGAAGTCGGATCGTTGTTGAGCTTGTGGAGGGTTTTGATTTTGATTCCTCCACCCTTGATTGTATCCGGGCGGCCTATATGGTGGAACTTGTTGCTTCGGTTGGAAATTTTGTTGTGGAGGCCCCCTCGGCGGATAGTGTTGTTGTTGGGGTGGTGGTGGTCGAGCTTGTTGAGGTGGTTGTTGTGGCGGGTTCAAAGCTCCTTCATTGTTGGCGTAAGAGAATCCGGGATGATTTCTTGTGGCCGGATTGGCCCAATATCCTTGGTTCCCCGCGACATATTGTACTTTCTCCAAGGATCCTTCTCCTTGCTCTCCTCCCACATACATGGCTTGAGATTGGTCTTGCCAATCACTCATTTGGTTCGTTGGAGCGGAGGTGGAAGGGGTTCCTTGAGGCTCCGTGATAAACTTCTCCAGTCTCTTCACTACCTTGTGGAGAGAATCAAACTTGCTTGTAAGCTCCGCTACGGCCTTCGCCTCATAGATACTAGTTGGCTTTAAGGAGGACGTAGAGTGTCCTCGCTCATCGCCCCATTGTTGATTGTTTGAGGCCATCTCCTCAATTAGGGCCGTAGCTTCCTCGGGAGTCTTTGACAAGATAGCACCATTCGCCGCGGCATCAATAATTTGTTTGGTCCCCGGTTGGAGACCGTTGTAGAAGCTATGAACTAGCTCCCAATCTTCAATGCTATGGTGCGGGCATTGATGCTGCAGATCCTTAAAACGCTCCCAAGCCTCATAGAGCGTCTCTTGGGGTCCTTGCTTGAAGGACATGAGAGCGCTCCGGATCTTCACCGTCTTGGAGGGCGGATAGAACTTGTCAATGAATGCACTCGCCAACTCGTCCCAAGTGGTGAAGACTCCCTCAGCCTGCGTCCTCAACCAATAGAGTGCCTTGTCCTTTAGCGTGAAGGGGAAGAGACGCAGTCTAATGGCATCGATGGAGACCCCCGGCATCTGGAATGTGGCGCACTTCGACAAGAATAATTAGATGTGGTAGTGAGGATTTTCATGGGCATTTCCATGAAATGGATCCTGCTGCATCAGAACCACTAGTCCAGTCTTTAGCTCGAAGTTCTTGTCAGCCGCCAACTCCGGCATGGCAATGGATGAGGTCGTAGAAGAGGTCTTAGGCCGAAGCCTATCTCGAATAGAAATTATCCTCGCCATCCTTGCCGCTAATTGGTCCGCAGTTTCCGGGTTAGTCATAAACCTCCCTTCCGGATTTTGTCTCCTTTCCGCTCTAAGTCTCCGCGCAGTACGTTCGATCTCGGGATCAAATAATATAGCTTCAGGGTCCGCCGTAGATCTCATGTACATGCACAGGGAAAACAGAGTTTCAGAGAAATGATTAGTACCGTGGAAGGGTTAGGTAAAAATAAAGAAATGAAAATAATAATAATAATAATAAAAGAAATAGCTAGGGTGGTAAGATCAAACGCAATCGCCTCCCCGGCAACGGCGCCAAAAACTTGATCGCTCCGGGATGTAACCCCAAAGAACGGTTGTAGTTTTACCGCAAGTGCATGGTGTAGCAGCGAGCGGGTTATCGAACACAGGGAGGACGAATGACCGTGCTTGTTCCAATCAACCTGGCTATTTAAGAAGAGAGAAATTTGCCTTTGGCGATCCTGTCACAATCGTCAGACAAAGTACGGAAATATCAAATCAAATAAAGAACGTCTAGGGAATGGGGAATTCCCGCTACTCACAGTCTTTCGTAAATGTGGTTCATCGGTATCGAAATTGCTAGAATAAGATTTTGGATGAACTAGTTGCAACTGAATGTAGAACCAAGCTCACACTCTCGCGCTGTTGCCGACCTATAGCTATCCTAGGTTCGGGTCCAATCTCCTGCAAACCCTAGCCTAGGGAAACTAGCATTAGGATCAACATCATCGTTCAATCGCGCACCGAGCCCAATCTCTTGCAAACTCGGCCCGCGACCTAGTTTGGGATAGTTCCTACCCATCCAATCTCTTGCAAACGGGTATTGGCACGGAATTGGAACCGTAAACCCTAGTATCGGTCCAATCTCTTGCAAACCGATACTACGGAAATTCGATTCCAACCCAATTCGGATTTCTAGGGTTTCCTATCGAATTGGGATCCAATCTCTTGCAAATCCCAATCGGTATGAACTCCTAGCCATCCGTAGTAAATTGATCCCAATCTAATCCCTAATAGCAATTCTAGCAAAATTCCTACCAATTCATCACAATTATGAAATAGGGCTTGTAGGGTTCATCCCCACGCCCCAAGACGTGGCGACTACTCACAATTCATAGCAAGATCACAAAAATAATCAATGAAATAAGCAATAGAATTCATCACAATATTGAGATATGCAATAAAAATAGAATTTTTAGAGAAGAGAAACACAAACCAATGGAGTTCTTCAAATAATTCTACAAAAATCAACTTTTGTCTCCTCTCCAATCTCAAGAATAAAGCTAAAAAGTTAATCTAAAAGGCTACAAAAAATCTAAGAAAAAAGCTCCCTAAACTAGGGTAAAAACAGGGGTTAAATACCCCCCAAAATCGTCCAAAAACTGTGACCAAAATACCCTTGCGCAGCCTGTTTTTCGCAATTTTCGCTACAGGCAGCGCATCGCACTCGGCCGAGTGACAAAAGTCGCTCGGCCGAGTGAGAAACCCTGTAATTTTCCAGTAAGTCTTGATCTTCAGGGGTCTTCACTTCGGGGGCGGCTCGGCCGAGTGAGTTGTCGTCACTCGGCCGATGGCTTCATGGTACTCGGGCGGTCGGGATTATCCACTCGGCCGAGTGGGTCTTCTGAAGCTCAGGCAGCCGAAAAAACAGTAACATGGCGATTTTTGAATGGCTTCGTCTGGGCGCCACTCGGGCGGACGGGATGTCGTCACTCGGCCGATGTGGTCTCCGTCGCTCGGCCGAGTGCACGTATGAATCGTGTCTGATCTGGTCGGCCGAGCGGTGTCTCGCCGGTCGGCCGAGTGGCTCCTCCACTCGGCCGAGTGGGACCCAAAACATGCCCAAACAGCTTGTTTTGGCCTCCTCGTCGCTTCTGCGACGTCCGTTCTTCTTCCGCTCCTCTCCAACAGCAAAATACCCCTCGGTGAGGTCGTTGGTGACCGTCTGGAGTAAGCACATCTCGAGATCACTCCAAATCGCGCCAAATCACCTGAAATGCGACAAAAACAACAAATCGTGAAAAGCATCGCAATATCGTCGATATATCGTGAAAAACATGATTTGGGCGATCTAAATGGCATGCAAACATGCGGTAAAAAAAGTGTAAAATAAGGAGTGATCAATGATTAGGGCTTTTCTTTTAACAAAATCTCTGCACAGTTATCGTTAATTATGGGTAAGAATTTGATTTTGATTTATTAAAGTTTTAAGGTGTTTATTTATTAATTATCTTGAATTTTTGCTACCCATCAGATTGATTGGCGTATGTTCGATTTGTGCTGGGAAATGAATTGGAGGGCGGTTTTATATTTTTGTTCTCTGTAACTGTAAATGTGTTGAACTCATAAATGTGTTAAATCCTCAGCATTCTGTGCAGCAAGGGAGTGTTTTTCAGTGACTCATGGATGTCGATCTTCTTCCTTACTAAGGCTGCATCGACCTAGGCCTTTAATTCTAGCAACTAGGTGTAAAGAGTAGATTCAGGCAGCAGGGATTTCTTTCTTGGAGAGCTTCCTCTTCTTCCAACAGGCATCAGGGTTGAGCTTATCTTCTTGTCTATATATTTCTTCTAGGGAGGACCTCAATAGCATTGAAGCTGGTTGGCACGTAATTTTATGATAAATGTTGATCACATGGAATTTCCCATGTTAATTCTCTTTTGAAAGAATTTGTTGAGATTCTGAAATTTGAAACAGAGGCAATTTCCAGATTTTATTTGTTGAAACCAAATATTGTATATCTAGGAAAGTGCATGGCCAATGCTTTGAAGCAACTCAAGGTTGAATACATCATGCCCGGCTTCTGATTATTAGGTAAATTATAAGCAGTTACTTACAACTCTTTTCCATATAAGATCATGCTCAGTGTTGTTAATGCTTCTTAAGCATGAACAAGTCCTTCGAGTTTAATCCTTCGTAGTTTTTTATGAGTATTTTTGGTGATGGTCGCAGGTTTCGAGCAATATCATTGAGCCTTTTCTCCCTTTGTTCTTTTAATGGTCAATTGGAGCAACATGTATCTCAAGAGGTCTTCTTAAAATAATTCAGGAGGCATCTATGTGGAAGTACACAGAGGCTGCATGAACATCCTATCATCGTTGCACACAATAAAAACACCTTCAATGGCAGGGGCATCAGGAGATTACTCTCTTAACAAATTTGAATTAGATAAGGCAAGGTTAGGAGATTACTCTCTACCACCTTCAATGACAGAGGCATACGTAGATTACTCTCTAACAAATTTTAATTAGAACATACTGCCCTTCTTTCTTGCTTAGTTTCTTTTTAATTACAAATGGATTCAGTTATTACCAACCATTACACTTACTCATATGTATAGACTCCTTTGAAGGTCCATATATAAATAGATAAGTGCAGGGAAAAAGAGAATTAATGCATGACTAGGAAAAATCCAAAATAAACTTAAATCCACTATATGGTTGGCATTTTGGTAAATTCTTTTGAAGGTGCATTGATTTTGGTAAGTTCTTTTGCTGGTTGGCAGGTTCTTTTGAGATTCTTATGAGAGTAAGAGTTAGATAAAATTTGATATCAAGGATTGTAGAGGACAGGAAAAAATCTATTGCTAATTATTCCATTTGATCAAAACAATTTCATATCAATTTCATGACAATACCTCAATTGATCTTGATTTTGATCTTGATCTCGAATTTTGATTGGGGAATGAGACTTAGTGGGTCACTGAATATACACACACCGCCATAGAGAAGCGACCGAAGAAGAGGTTGAGGTTGGCATGGGACATGTTGCCTCCTCTCCCGAAAATGTGGCTGAGGTTGGCATTGATGAAGATGGGGATTTCATGTCTCCGAATTTTGTCCTATTATATTTCAGTTGGAGATGGCAATTTCCCGGTTCCAACAAACATTTTTGGCCTAATTTTGTCTTCTCCGATATAATTTAATAAAACGATCCATATCTTCCAGAAAAATGTCGAAAAAAGCCTGGAGCTCAGAAATAACGGTAAAAATGTCCGTAGGAACCGGGAGATCGTCAACTTCAATTGGAAAATAAAAGAAGACAAAATTAGGCCAAAAAAATCATATCATTTAATAAAATGATCTATATCTTCCAGAAAATATGGTAAATATGCCGGACCTCAGAAAATCAGCAAAAATGTCATTTAGGACGGAGAGAATGCGATCTTCAAATAAAATAAAAGAGAAGACAAAATTAAGCCAAAAAATCATAAAATTTAATATAAAGATCGCCATCTTCAATTAGAAAATAAGAGAAGACAATCTTTGGTTATAAAAATCATATCATTTAATAAAATGATCCTTATCTTCCATAAAATGTAGAAAATAGTCTAGACCACAGAAAAATCTGCAAAACTGTAAGTTGGAACATCGGGAGCTCGCATCTTCAATTTAAAAATAAAAGAAAACAAACTTAAGCTCTAAAAATCATATCATTTAATTAAATGATCCATATCTTCCTTCAAAATAAAGAAAATAGCACCGAGCTCAGAGAATCCGAAAAAATTTCCATTGGAACCGGTAGATCGCTATATTTAACTGAAAAATTAGAGAAGACAAAATTTGGCAATAAAATCATATCATTTAAAATAACGAGTCTTATTTTCCATAAAATGTGGAAAATATCTGCAAGATCAGAAAAATCTGCAAAAATATCTGTCGAAACCGGGAGATCAATAAATTAACAAAAAAAGAAAACAAAATTCGGCCAAAAAATCAATAACTGGTCGATATCTTCCAGATAATATAGAAATAGCCAAGAGCGCAGAAAAATCAGCAAAAATATCCATTGGAACCAGGAGATCACAAAATTTATCAAAAAAAGGAAACAAAATTTGGCCGAAAAATCATATCAGTTAATAAAACGGTCGATATCTTCCAAATAATTCAGGAAATAGCACAGAGCTAAGAAAAATGTGCAAAAATATCCGTTGGAACCGGGAGATCACCATCATTAACAAAAAAATATGAGAAGATAAAATTAGGCCCAAAATCATGTCATTTAATAAAAGACTGATATCTTTCAGAAAATACTAAAAATAGTCTCGAAGTCAGAAAAATTCTCAAAAATGTCCATTGGAACTGGGAACCACCATCTTCAAGTGAAAAATAAGAGACACCAAAATTAGGCTAGAAAAATCAAACCATTTAATAAAAAGATATATAGTTTCTAGAAAATGTAGAAAATATCCCCAGGCTTAGAAAAATCCGCAAAAATTTCCGTTGGAACCGAAAGATAGCCATATTCAACAGAAAAATAAGCGTAGGCGAAATAAAGCCAAAAATCATATAATTTTATAAAAAGATACATATCTTCCACAAAAAGTAGAAATGTGCGCGACGTCAGAAAAATCCGCAATAATGTTCGTTGGTACGGGGAGATCGCCATCTTCAACTAAAAATAAGAGAAGTCAAAATTAGGCTATAAAAATCCTATCATTTAATAATAAGATCCATATCCTATAGAAAATATAAAAATACACACGATCTCAGAAAAATATGCAAAAATGTCTGTTGGAACCGGGAGGTCACCGTCTTCAACTGCAAATAAGTGGAGATAAAATTAGGCTATAAAAATAATATATTTCAATACAAAAGATCCAAATCTTCCAAAAAAATGCAGAAAATAGTTCCGAGCTCAAGAAAATTATGCAAAAATGTCCTTTGGAACTTGGAGATCGCCATCTTCAACTAAAAAAATAAGAGATAGAAAATTATGCCAAAAATCCTAACATTTAAAAAAGTTCTATATCTGTCAGAAAATTTAGGAAATAGCCCTGAGCTCAGAATAATTAGCAAAAATATCCATTGGAATTGGGAGATCGCCATCTTCAACTGAAAAATAAGAGAAGAAAAACTTAGGTTATAAAAATCATATCGTTTAATAAAACATCCATATCTTCCAGAAAATGTAGAAAATAATCTCGAGCTCAAAAAATTCTGCAACAATATCCGATCGAACCGAAAGATCGCCATCTACAACTAAAAAAATAAGAGAAGACAAATTAGGATTTAAAAATCATATCATTTAAAATAAAGATCCATATCTTACATAAAATGTAAAATATAGCGCTGAGCTCAAAAAATCCGCAAAAATGTTTGTTGGAACAGGGAGATCGTTGTCTTCAACTGAAAAAAGGAAAGACAAAATTTGGCCAAAAAATCATATCATTTAACAAAAAGTTCCATATATTCCAGAAAATATAGAAAATAGTCCGGAGCTCAGAGAAGTCCACAAATTGTCCGTTGGAACCGGGAGATCGTCATATTCAACTGAAAAATAAGAGAAGATAAAATTAGGCTACAAAAATTATATCATTTAATATAAAGATATATTTCTACAGAAAATGTAGAAAATAGCCCGAGCTTAGAAAAAACCGCAAAACAGTCTGTTGGAACCGGGAGATCGCCTTCTTCAACGAAAATAGAAGAGAAGACAAAATTACGTCAAAAAATCATATCATTTAAAAAATACATATATTTCACAGAAATATAGAAAATAAACTCGACCTCAGAAAAATCGGCAAAAAAGTCCGTTTGAACCTGGAGTTCGCCATCCTGAAAAATAAGAGATGACAAAATTAAGTTATAAAAATCATATCATTTATAAAGATCCATATCCGACAGAAAATGTAGAAAATAGCACGTAGCTCAAAAAAATCAGCAAAAATATCTGTTGGAACCAAGAAATCGACATCTTCAGCCAAAATTAGGCAAAAGAATAATATCAAACGATCCATATCTTCCAAAGAATGCAGAAAATATCCACGAGCTCATAAAAATTTGCAAAAATTTCTGTTTGAACCGGGATATGCCATCTTAAACTAAAAAATAAGAGAGGATACATTAAGACGATAAAAATCAAACCATTTAATAGAAAGATCCATATCTTCCATAAAATTTAGAAAATATCACAGAGCACATAAAAATCCGAATAATGCCATTTGGAACCGAGAGATCGCCATTTTCAATAGAAAAATAAGAGAACACAAAATTAGAACCTAAAAATCATATCATTTAAAATATAGACCCATATCTTCCATAAAATGTAGAAAATAGACCAAGCTTACAAAAATCTGCAAAAAATATCCGCTGAAACATGGAAAAATAAGAGAAGACAAAATTATGTTATAAAAATCATCTCATTTAATATGAAGATCCATATCTTACAGAAAATGTAGAAAATAGCCCGGATCTCATAAAAACCTGCAAAAATTAAAAAAGACATACTTAAACAAAAAAATTATATCATTTAATAAAATGATCCATATCCTACAGAACATGTAGAAAATAGCACATAGCTCAAAAAAATCCGCAAAAATGCCCGTTGGAACCAAGAAATCGACATCTTTAGCCAAAATTAGGCAAAAGAATAATATCAAACGATCCATATCTTCCAGAAAATGCAGAAAAAATCCCCGAACTCATAAAAATTTGCAAAAATTTCTGTTTGAACCGGGAGATGCCATCTTCAACTGAAAAATAAGAGAAGATAAATTAAGACGATAAAAATCAAATCATTAATAAAAAGATCCATATCTTCCATAAAATTTAGAAAATATCACCGAGCACATAAAAATCCGAAAAAATGCCATTTGGAACCGAGAGATCGCCATTTTCAATAAAAAATAATAGAACACAAAATAGAACCTAAAAATCATATCATTTAAAATATAGACCCATATGTTCCATAAAATGTAGAAAATAGCACAAAGCTTACAAAAATCTGCAAAAAAATATCCGTTGAAACATGGAGATTGCCATGTTATACTGAAAAATAAGAGAAGACAAAATTATGCTATAAAAATCATATCATTTAATATGAAGATCTATATCTTACAGAAAATGTCGAAAATAGCCCGGATCTCATAAAAACCTGCAAAAATTAAGTGAGACAAACTTAAACAAAAAAATTATATCATTTAATAAAATGATACATATCTTCCAAAAAATATAGAAAAT